>JANTPZ010084070.1:0-12996 GCA_025593235.1 Vachellia pachyceras
TCTCTTCTCATAAGCATCTCACTAGCTGCTTGCAGGGCCTCTTCATCGTACTCTGCTTGTTCCTCCATCATTCTCTGGTACTGTAAAGCTTCCATCTGAACGGCTGCTTTCTCCGCCTGCAATCGGGTGATCATGGCCATTGCATTGTTAGCGGCAACAGCTGAAGCGCTTCTTTCTTCATCTAGCTCCATGTACAAGGCCATGAGTGACTTGCGATCCAAGCGAACATGTCTCTTGAAATGGTTCAAGAGGGCATCTTCTGCTTCTGAATGACCATGACCCTCAGTGGATTCACCAGATGGGGATTTCCTATTGGATTTGAATGACCATGATCTGGGGATATAGCTTGCTGCATCTGCAAGTGGAATCCCAAAGAACTTGTTGCCCCTCATGAAGGTAGGGGTTTTGTTTTGTTCCTCTTCACCTTCTGTCCCAGAAGCAGCTCTTAAATCTTCCTTTGCTGCGTACAAAATCAAAATACACTGTATGTGACATCCTAATTATAGAAGAATATATATAAAAAGAAATATTTGTTAGTCGTCTCAACTTAACCATATGAAAATTGCCTAAAAATATCTAAGGATTTAGATGAGTGGAACTCATATTTGCAACATATTTTCAACAATATGCAACACAATTGAAGATCTGTTGCACACAGTTGAAAAGAGATGTACATGTTAAAGATGAATTGCAATTTGTACATAAATCCTTAAACAAATTTCAAGTATATTTGGGCAATGAATTTTGCAATAGGTATTTTCAGCAACAACAAAAAATTGAGTCCATCTTGACAAAATTTTGACTTATTCAAAGCTTAACAGTGCATTAACAAAACAAAACATGTGGAAAGCATAATCATATCATATTCACGTTTCGTACTTACATTTGATATCTTGATTATGATTCCCATGGAAGCCATCCACATCTTCAGGGGCTTCTGAATCACTAACCTTGGTGTCTGCTAATCGGGATTTCGGGGTTTGAGGTAATTCCAAACCACGAGATTCCTCATAATTCCTTGATGCTGTATGAGGATGGGCTCGAGGTGAAGGAGCCGGAGCAGGAACATGAGAGGGAACATGTTTCCCTTTAGGATACGATGATTTTGCCCTTAATGGCCTCCCACAACACGAACACTTTTGCGTACTGATGCTTTTCTCTAGAGGCATACCATCATCTTTCAAGCTCAATTGAATCTGCTGATCATCCTCAACGAAGCATTCCAGGTCCTTGTGAAGAATCCCGACAAGAGATTTGTACGTATCGCAATCCGACTCTTTCTCTGTGGCGAAAGAAAGGAGGCAACTTTCACACATTTTCCTGATGTCGGAGAGTTTCCTGTGGTTGTGGCAAAAAGCCAAACACGAGAAGTCCTTCTTGTGGGTCTCACAAACGGAATCGTTGTAATAGAATTCTGGGTTTCTGTGAACCAAAAAGTGGTCGAGTCTTGTGCAAAGCAAGCACGGAATCCTCAATTCGAAGAACCTGGCGAACTCATTGGCGGCAAATGCAAGAAGCCCATCGATAAAAAGCACAATTATCAAAACCCATTCGAGCACAGCGAAGATCATAAAGTGTGGAATCTTCCCCATTTCTTCCTCAACGTAACGACTAAATGATCGAGGAGCCATGTTCCCCACGCGACGATAACTTTTTTTATGCCTTTGAAGACCCAATGAAGCGAAGAAACAGAAAAACAGAGAATTTTCAGATGTGATGTGGTAATGGCGGTAGGAAGAGAAGAGAATGATGAGAAAGAGATAGGGAGAAAGAAAGAGGAAGAGGTTAAGTAGTCTCGGAAGGTGAGCGACAGGGAAGAAGATGAAGATGACCTTGGTGGGACAAAATGGAAATGGAAGGAAGGAAGGAGATCACGTCCTCTCTTGCTCTCTCTGTTTTCGTTGTCTCCCTCTCCTTGTAAGAAAGGAGAAGAAAGATATGTTACAAAAGAAAAGAGAAGGTCCTCAGAGTTTGGGCTTTGGAACCCTGTTTCGCCATAAATAGAAACATACTCTGCAAAAAAAACGATGGTGTCAAGGCGCGCTTTTACCTGAAATAACGCTCTTATGTTTCATTTTCAATGCGACAAAGACACCTGCACATACGACGTCGTTTCAACAAAAAAGTGCTGACAGACCTTTTTTTTTTTGGGGGGGAGTGAATTACAACAGTGTGTGTAGAAAATTATGGGTAACAGGGTAAGCAAGGAATTAAATATTTTAAATTAAAATTTTGAATTATACAATTATAAGAAAATTTTGAAATTATCAATCCATCAATTGCTAATATTTTTAAAATTCCTGATGCTAATAATACTAATTATAATTAACCATACCAAACTTCTTCCCAATAATATCAATTAAATTATAACTTTTTCATTTATATATGCTTCCTTTATAAATAAGCATATACTCCATTAATATGGTTACCTTTCAACAAACAACTATTAAATTATATCTTTGGAGATTAAAATTAAATAAGTCAATAGTTGATAATATAAATGAGAATTTTTCTCAATAAACACTTCCATCTGATATGATATTCTCCCATTATTTTATCTTGCTGTCTTTCTTCCTTTGTTAATTTTGGCATACTCTTAGTGAGAATATTTTATAGGGACCCATCCATCTACCACAGTCTATGTGTCTTTCATTTTCATCCTACAATTTTTTTTTCTAAACTCATATTATTCTTCTACTGAAAACAACTTTATCAAAAGCAGAGATACTTATATATAAATATTTCTCTCAATAAAAATCATAATTACCACATCATAGGTGACTAACATTTTCCGATAAACCCATCCGGTTGATTCATTCTACAATTTTACCGTAAAAAAAGATATTTGAATATAATATTTGTCATTCCTTGGTGGCCCATGCTCGCATTGAGATTCCACTATAGTAGTTCTTATTAATCCGTGGAGCCCTTTGGCCATTTAATTTATTTATTGTCACCAAATAAAATTGTACTTAACATGCTATCTTGACTACTTGATTACATGAAAATTTTCAGTGCTAGAAATCGACCGTAAAATATTTTTTTAAAAAAAAAAAAGGTACGTACTCCGATCCTTCTCATTGAAACAAAAGGACCGGATTTACCGTATTAGATGGATTATACTAGTTCTCCGCCAAAAAAAGAAAAGATTATACTAGTTAACATGAACAATATGTCAATATCCCATCCGCTTTTCTACGTTCAAGGAAAAATATGACTGCTAATAGTCAAAACACATTTAGAAATTCCTACAAGTGTTATTGTCCTTTTTACTACACATTCATGTTTATCTGTAGAACACATATAACCAAAAACAGAGGAAAGGATGGATACTAAAATAAGTTGTACGCGATACGGCTAAATACTTCCCTATCACCTTTGGTCCCTCTATCAAGTCCAAATGATGCCATATCTCCACTACTGAGGAGGGAAAAAAAATCTTCCAAAGGAAAACAGCTATGAGCTTAGCTAGTATTCACAGCATTTTTAGCTATGTAAGGTGATCTGCATCCCTGGACCTGAAAACACGTCATGTTTTGAATGACAAAAATTTGGCATTAAATAATGTTTTACACTGTATAGTAAAAAATGGTCAAACGGGGTACTTTTCGTGCTCTCTTAATCCCAACGGCATTATATTCAACACATGCGCTTTTTTTCATGTTTGTCATCATATTTTCTAATAAAAACATAACCCTGGGTGTCTTTTACAACTCAGCATTACAAGATAAACTCTTTCAAAACATTCATTTCACGTTTCATGATATGGCCAAAAAAACAGATAGTGAGTATTTAAAACTTGTCCAAGTTTTCTCCTATTGTTTTCTCGTTAGTGGCATGATGACTCCCGTTCTAGCCACAGGCCACTAACGAGAAGTTAGAACCGTGCGAAATAGTTAAAATCAACATTATGTTTTAGCATGGAGGACTTCAAACCATGAAGTGATTGCCAAAAAAACAAAACATGTCATGATTGACAACAAACATTTTTTAAGAGTAGGGCCTCTCTAGAATTCTGGAGAGGCCAGTAGCACCCCATGACAGGAAGCATGGAATTATACTTTAAAAACAGATTTTCAAAGAAGCAGGAAAATCAAAGAAAGGAAGAAATACGATTGCACTTTGAGAAGGCAACTTGTGCTTATGAGTTAGCAGACCATGTCGTCAAGGAAGTGGGAGAATATGAGAGGATATCTTGCCTGCAATAAACGAGTAGGAATTGGAATATAACCCCGTAGTAAGAGGTTGACCTTTTCAAGAGAACTCTGTGGCACGGGTGTAATCACATAGAGCACGCCTTTAAAGGTGTCAATGCCTCTCACAATTCCTGAATTATAAAAAACGTAGAAACATTTATATTATGACTACTTAATAGTTACTATTTTTATTAAGTATATCTCCACACATAAGAAAACACAGAGAGAAGGTTGTGAGGCCTGTGCTAATCATTGAAGAAAAAACTCCAGAGAAACTCTTTATTTACTCATTATGTTTTTACATTTGAGAGTGTAGGGTAGCTAACTTATGTGAGAACCCTTAAGATGCACTAAACTTAAGTTTCTTTTACAAAATTAATAGACGCTGATAAACAAATTGCCACCAACTGAAGAATGAGATTTGAAGAGGTGACCCTATATGAATATTCCTTTGATTAATTTATTTTTGCATGGCACATGCCATCAAAAGTTTAAGTGGATATGAAGTGTACAGTCAAATGAACCTCAGTATCAGCATCAACATAAGCCTGTCCCTTGTTCACTAAATCTCAAATAATAAGAATTGTTTTAAAATTATAAAATATATATTAAAAAAAAAAAAGAAGAAACCAGTGATGCTTTCAGTCACTTTGCAATTCTACTGCCATCAAAATCGCTTTCAAAAGTCCTAAATCGTAAGTTTGCACTTAGACCAAAGTTATGACAAAAAAAAAAAATAGCTATCTAACTGTAGAGCTAGGTAGAGTGAGACCAGTTTGGGAAGTTACCTACCAAGACCAACACACCAAGGAAATTTTCCAGAATCCTCAGAATCAACTGCTAAGCCAACAATGCTAGCATTCAAACTGTAGAATAAGTCAGAGCTTGGAACCTAGAAAAGTTTGGTTAGGACATGAATATGTACCTCATACCATAATACAATACACATAAGCAATGCTATGGAAAATCTTAATAAGAAAAAATTAATCAGTAAATTCAAAAAGTTAAAATGCAAAATGATTTTTTGGAATGTAACAGGTCAAATGCATAAAATTAGCATAAGCTGCAGGACACCATTTGACAGACTAATAATAAATTTGAACCTACCGCACATTCAAGATGTTGAATCTTAACGCTTGCAATGGGAACTTCAAAAGGACAGTGAGATGCCAAGGCATGAGCAAGCTCCTTGATTGTAGAAATATCACAATCGCGAGGAAAGCATTGTCTAAAATAACTCAATATTCGCATATCTCGCAAGAGAGGGGCATCCTTCCGAACAAGCACCCTGTGAAAATAAATTAAGAAAAAAAATACTTCATGATAATGCAAATGCAGATGATCATTCATCCATGTATGCTAAATGAAATTGCTTTTTTCAAATACAATGATTACAAACAAAACAATTTAGCAGCTGCATTAGGTAACATTCTGATCAAATTTGGACTTACGATCTATTTAATGAATCGCGGCGTGCCGAATCTATCTCAATTAGGTTGACTCTCTCATCATGTTCCCCATCCAACCAGAATGCTCCAGCAGGTAGATTCTTATTTTCAGCATGTATGTTTATTTTAACAACATGTGTTGGAGCAATATACTTCAACACGCTCACTAGTACATCATAACCAGCACCTAAGCAAGATAACACAGACATTACAAGAACCAACATAGAATATACTATTCCAGGAAACACTCAGATGTCTAAAAAAATGTAAACGCAAGATTCAAGAGAAACTTAAAACTGAGAGGAATGGGCTTACCTTTCACCCAGCCTGGAGTATTCACAATAAGAGGCAGCTCATTCTTTGGAGCACTTTCCCCCTTATCAAACATGCGATATTTTTTCTGATAATAATCACAGATGGCTAATGCATAATTCAAGTATGTCAATGGTGCACTTTTCGAAGAAATATCACCAAAGAAAAGGCACCTGGGAAAGAATAAACAATAGATAGGCAGTCAGTCAAGCAGCCCATGACAAATAATTAAAGCTCTGCTTGCATTGTTGAAGCTTGCATGACCATGCATATACATCTAACAAACAGGTAGCATTAGATCAAATGCTCCACTTTCTTTAAAACATTTCACAATTATGGAACAAGTGAAGAAGAGAGAACGAATAAGGCCTGAGAGCACCTGTAAGACATATAAATGTGCCCACCTTTGAGATGTCATGTGTGAGGCAAGATCATATGAACAGGTAGTAATAACACATGACGTTTATTACTAGTTCTTTGAATATGATAAACATTATTCTGCTGCTCAGATAGTTAAATTTAATGAGGAAAGCATGCAATACTCCTATCAAATAAGTAATACAATACAGCTTAAATTTATGCGGTCCAATCAATTAACTTGTGTTATGAGCCATAACAAGTGCAGCATTTTTATCAAAGACTTCAAAGCAACATCAAGAAAAGAAATAGAATGTCAGAGGATGATTGCATCCAAAATTACTAGGTGACAAAGCACTTCATACCTCTCCGGTGTTTTTAGGCATGGGGTTGTCAAATCTACAAAACCAGTTAAATAATCAGAGTCAATGTTACAGATAGAAGTGCCTCTGGTTGATTTACAAAATATTACACAGCTGGGGATAACTAGAGAGATTGATAAAGTAGATCACACGACAGAAAGAGAGTACATATCAGTTCAATACCTGGAGTCACTTCATCAATTACGGTTAGTGAAAGAAAACCAGGAGGAGTAAACTCAGGCTGCCCAACATCTGTATCTAGATAGGCTACTTTCCTGTATCTGCAAACACGAGTGGAAAAAACCACGTTAATTAAAAAGAGGATGCCGTTTGCCTGTCTGGTTCAACCACTTTGCAAGAGTAAAAGAAGAAAGGAAAATTAACTCCACGGAAAGAATAACCAGACCCTGGTAATTGGTACAAATAGGTGGTAAAAGAAATCTGAATGCGGATCAACTAGATCATGCAGGATATCAACATCACACTCAAACAGAATAAAGAACCCAGTACAAAGAATAACCACAAAGAAGTATTTCCGTTTAACTAGAATAAGCGTAAAAAGAAACAAAGCGATCATGTTCAATCAACAACGTCTGGAAAACAGGATATCCATATGATAATTATTTTTTTAGAGTTAAACTAGCACATCAATGCATTATCAAGTAGATGAGAAATCAACTAAGCATACCTCTGCAGTAGCACATTAAGAAGCTGGCGGGAGAAGGTAGTCTTGCCGCAATTCTTGGGACCGCATATAAAAGCAATAGGAGACGGCGAAGTGGCTGAATCGTATGCAATGGTATCAACAGCTTCAGACCAATCTTCCGGAATCAATATGTTAGGTGATGGATTCTCTTTCTCGGGAAGCAAATCCATGGATCCTCTCCCTCTCTCACACACAATCAAATTATCTATGCGTGCAGTGTTTTTGCAGTTCAGGAAATGAAAATCCTATGAGCTTCAAATATTACTTGTTCGTGAAACTGTTGGAATAAAGAAAAGCATGCGGATTTTGTGACCAGCTTTTTTGAGATGCATGACCATACTGTAACGGATACCCTCCCACCAAGATTCATGCAGCCCTCTCTCAGTCTCCTGAGACCCTAAGCGTCAATATGACTAAACGGCCTCAAAGGACGCACCAATACCACTTAGATTCTCACTCCTCTTCCTCTAAAACTTCCTTCTGCACGCACCCTCTACCCCAGGCAGCCAGGGGGTTGCGCCGGGTGAAGTGAAGATGGGCGTTATTGTTGCGACACCTATACCTTCGCACCCATTGACGGCGGCGATGTTGGATCATTCAAGGGAGGGAAGAGCTCGATCGAGTCAGGCAACGGCAAGGTCCTGAACCTGTTGAGGGCGCGGCCTCCTGTGAAATAAGCTAGAAGGAGCATGTTAATGGCCAAACCAAACCTTCGCTTCGGACTCTGCAGATTGGGCCTTGGGCGATTGAGATTGTCTAGCCCAACTCAAATTTTTTTTTTTTTGATACAAAAATTTTAGGCAGGGGGTTGGGCTCATGGATGGTAATAGTTTTGATTCCATTTAAATGGGTTTTGATTTTGAACCCCAGTAAAAATTCTAACGGGAAGAATCAACCACCACAATCAAACGCGTGACGGAGGTAGATTCAGATATAGTTGGTGTAAAACTCTAATGAAATGGTTGGGAAAAAATTGGAACTTTTGTTCTAGCTAAGCATTTAATGCTTAAAAAAATAGCTAATTAATTTTCAACCATTCAAATCAGATTTTAACGGCTCAGATTTTCCCACCCTAAAAAAAGAGCTTAAAATGATATTTTTTAAAAAAATTCCCCTCAAGAAATTAGATATGTACCATTCAAATCTAATTTCTCTACCCTCCCCTCAAAAAGCTCCAACCAAACAATTGAGCCTTCTTGGGCCATTGAGATTGTTTAGCTCAATTCAAATTATTATCGATATTGGTTTAAATGTTAAGCAATTTGGTTCTGTTTAAGTGTGGTCTTGAGTTTGAACCCCATAGTGTGCATAAATCCTCATTGGGAGACTCACACACCACAACTAAGTGCACGAAGCGGATAAGATCTAGATGTGAATGGGGCAAAGCTTGTGCGTACCGGATGGGAACAAGATTGGAGCTGAATTCCGGCTAAACATTTAAGGCTTAAAAGAGAGACAATTATATTTAAACCATTCAAATCCGGTTATAAAGTCCATATTTGATTTTTTTCAAGTGATGATTTTTAAATAAATTTATTTTAAAAATAATTGTTAAAATATTGTTTTTATTTTAGAGTCTATATCTGCGAGAATAATTTTCTTAAAATAATATAGACTTTTAAAACTTAAATATGGACCGTTCACATTATTAACTTTCCGCAATAAACGAAGTGATTAGTAGGGTAATCGGTTCTAATTAAATTATGGAATTAATCCAGCTAAGAAAAGTGTCAATACTTAGAACGTGGCAATGCCTCTAACTTGCTTCTCATAGGATGATGCTTTAACAAACAAAAGCTATTCAAACTAGATTTTGGGAAATCACGCACAAATCTCAAGTAATGAAATTTATCATCTGATGCATGAACTTGAGTTAGAGTCTACGAGACTTAAGTTAGGTTAATTGTCAATGCGAATAAATATCTTAAAAATTTAAATCGAAATATAAGAGAGAAATACGTGAATGAGATGCATTTCCTCTAACTTTTGAAAAGGACATTACATCGACCGATTAAAAGGGTCAATCATCATAAAATTATGATTCATTTCTTGTCCCAAATATTCACTTGTAGCATACCCTATTTCAACATATTGGTGTAATTTGTCTACTACATGCACATTCCCATAATGATTGTGTTTTTATAAAATAAAACTTTGTCGTTTAGCATCTTGTATTAGCCATCTCTTAGAAGGTATTGTTAAAAGATCATCAATTCTTGATGAAACGAATGTAGCATTAGCTTGCTAGAACCTCAAAGTTTTTACTTGATCTACGATGTGGAATGTATATCCCATTTCAAAGCGAACTATTCATTTGCTAGTAAGTCGTTTAATGGCAATTCCATCCATCACTTTATTGTGAAAGACTATATTGGCTCGTTTTGCCAAATGTACATCCATATTATGCTTAGTGGGGTTTGATTTGATAATATGTTTGAGTCAATGATTGGAAAATTTCCTTTTCTTCATCTTGATTCGTGTAGAAATATAAGAAATATGATCCCATGGGAGAAACCCGAATTCAAACTAGTACTATAAATTTACGTAGCTTAGATACGATCAACATGATTAAATACTATATGAGTAGGCCTTTAAAAAAAACCTTATATAGCCTTTTCGATTTCTTAATAGAAGGAAATATAACCAACGGTGGTTCGAATGTATATACGACGAATTTCTTTTTCTTTTTACAATTCTTACTACTAGATAGTGCTCATAAATTTCATGTTAGGTATCCAAAGATTCGCATTCAACTTTGATAGGACTTCCCTTAAAGAAATAAGGCATCGATCTAGTGGCCACCAAAACCTTAAATGACTATCAAAATGTACTCCTTTTTTTGGTCAATAAGCTCCAATTGCATCATAGTAATTAGAAAAAAGGGTTTAATTGGAGATTAAAACGCAACAGATATTTTGAATTTTTCAAGCTTAAGCGGTAACCAAACAGCTGAAGAGAGGATATTCATTCAATTGGATGATTTTCTTTGATCAAACGGGTTGTAAGTATTGCAAATCGATGGATATTGAAACGCAACAGATATTTCGAATTTTTCCATAAAAAACGCAAAGGCAAGTAAACACGACCGGAGTTCGGGTGCACTAGTCCAACAAGGATTAACACAGGATGACCTGGATAGTGGGGCCCAGGTGCTCATTTTGTAGTGATCGCGTGCCACGTCTCCCAGATCCAACGTTCCGTATGCTTCAAAGCCATCTACCGCGACCTGGCAGATATGCGTCGAATGATCTGACGGCCACCGCTTCTTTTCCTCATCAAACCTATTAAGGACTCAACCCTCGGCTCGCCGGGCGCCAAAAACCCCTTTCGTCCTTTTACCGATAAACCTGGGACTCTGAAACGCCCCAGAGGCCCACACTCGAATTTTAAAACACTTCTGATCAGCCGAATCCTACCAACAGAGAGATAAATCAGAGTAGAGTGAATCTCAGAAACGAGGATTTCCAATTTTGAGCCGCGCTTCCCTCCTCTATCTATTCATCGGCGTGGTTTGATGCGATTCGAGCATGGAGCTTCAGAATACTGTGAAAGAAGCCCTAAATGCACTGTACCATCACCCTGATGACACAGTGCGCATGCAAGCCGATCGGTTTCTCCAAGATTTTCAGAGAACTTTAGATGCGTGGCAGGTAGTTTCTTGCCTTAATCGCATCTCTGCTGTTTCGATTCGATTAGTTTGGTTTCCAATTTTGCTTTTATTGATTTTTTGGTCCCGGCAAGTGGATTCTTTTGATTTTTCGGTGCTGATAATCGCTGGATGATTGTTTTGATGACCGCCATTGGCGTCTGCTGGTGTTGTAATTGTGAACTTCACTGCAAGTCACTCGAGTAGTGCTTGGCGACTGTTTCAGGTTTTGTCCTTATTGGATACTATGGAGAGTCATTTAGAGTTGGAACTCTCTTTTTAGCTACGAGCTCAATAATTCAGTGCAGAAAGAAACCACCTGTTTCTGGTGATAAAACGATAAGCAGATTGCTCGTGTACGGTACATATATTCAACTCATTGTTTTTCTGTTCTGTAGGTCGCTGATAATCTGCTTCACGATGCCACCAGCAATCTAGAAACTTTGATTTTTTGTTCGCAGACTCTCAGAAGCAAGGTGATTTCTCATTTTGCGGGGCTCAATAACGTTAAATGCTGATTTTCGGCCTCTCAGCTATTTATGACAAGGTTTATAAATTTCTTATTTTTGGTTGTCGAGTGTATCTTATTTTCGGGTCTTTACCCAGGTACAACGAGACTTTGAAGAGCTTCCCTCTGAAGCTTTCCGGCCACTACGCGACTCCTTAAATGTGAGTGAGTATCTCTCTACATCTTTTTTCTTGATTTGCTCAGGGAGCATTTGTATGTATTTAGGATGTGATCTAACCCAATGCTGGGAAGAATGCAATAATGATGTGTACCCCGTTCATATGTTTAAAATACGAATAAAACTTTACACCTTGATTATAAAGGTTCTCAGCTAAATGATACCACAAACTAGATGTAACAACATCACTTATCTCTGTTTCAAATACAGACATTGCTGAAAAAGTTCCACAAAGGCCCTCCCAAAGTTAGAACACAGGTATCATGCAGGGTTTCATTGCATTGTTATATATGCTGTTAATACATGAACGCATGAAATACCTGCTTTATTCTTCTAAAATGTGGTCATGTATAGATTAGCATCGCAGTGGCTGCTTTGGCTGTGCATGTTCCAGCAGAAGATTGGGGGGATGGTGGTATAGTGAAATGGCTTAGGGATGAGATGAATTCTCATCCAGAGTTTATACCGGGATTCTTGGAATTACTTACCGTTTTGCCAGAGGTACAAAATTTGACATGAGAAAATCTATGTGTGATATTTTTCATCTTGTTAGTGAGAAACAAACAAATGTCAATATGTTGGATTATTAAGCTGTAAAGGATTGAATTGTCGTGACTGTACGTTACTAAATTACCTTGGCGTTACTAGCAGTTTGGTTGGAGTTATAAAAGCTAATGCAAGGAAATCTACTTATGATCCGTTTGCCTTTTTATTGAAACAACGACCTAACTTTTAGATGATTAAGCTTTAAAGGACTGAATTGTCGCGACTGTACATGGCTATATTATCTTGGAGTTACTAGCATTTTTTCTAGAGGGACCGAAGTCAACGCAAGGAAATTTGTTGACAACTGTCAATATTTTAGATGATTAAGCTCTATAGCACTGAATTGTCGCATCTGCACGTGCTCTGTCATCTCTATTCCTTATGATCATACCTTCTTTTTCAACATTCTCAGCAAGATGCCACGAAATTAATCTACCTTGTAATGTCAGATAGTGAATAAATGCGGTTATTAACGTCATACAAGTTATAGATATTTCTATTTATGAATGTAAACAATATTTCAATTAAAGTAAGTTTATTAATTATAGCTTTTGGTTGCATACGTTTTTTTACATATTTTTCTTATATTTTTAGGAGGTTTTTAACTATAAGATAGCAGCTCGCCCAGAAAGGCGCCGCCAATTTGAAAAGGAGCTTACATCTCAAATGGAGGTTGCTCTTAGTATTTTGACCGCTTGTTTAAATATTTCTGAACTTAAGGAGCAGGTGGGTGGTGA
>JANTPZ010084072.1:0-12629 GCA_025593235.1 Vachellia pachyceras
CTTAATTTTTGTTAGGGAAAATTCTAAACAATATTTATTCTTCCCTTGATAGCTTTTTTTCCTATTTAAAAACTTGAGTTGAACTTATTCTCTCTGATCTAAGGTTGTGTATTTTTAAATCTAATTTTTTTAAATAATTATCTAAAACTATTTTTCCCCTCTTAAAACTTACTTTTTAAAACAGTTCTATAAGGAAATTTAAAAGATAAAGTAAAATAAAAATAAAACAGAAACAAACACATCTTATATATTTATTGTTTAAACTCTTTCTTAATTATACGCGATGTATATTGCCTCAGAAATAAATTTGGGCCTTTTACTATTAACAAGTGACTTGGAATGCTTTAATGAGTTGGGTTATACATAAACATTTGTTAAATACATGACCATGCATATAGTACAATGATTTCACTTTACACAATAATATACACAATAATATGCGTTCTCACCTAAATAAAACAACTCAAACGCAACTAAACTTTGAAATGTAACGTGTTCGTTTGAAAACACAATAGAGAAGTAATTTTACATAAGTTGAGATAAATATGTAGAGAAGATTATCTCGTTGTACGAAAAAAATACTGTTAAATGTGCATTTAACTTTTAAAAACATTGTTACAAACAAGTCCAATATTTTAAGTACAATCACTCGTGTAGTTAGAGTAAATCATCATTGATTACAACATTCCACCACTTTGTTTTCAATACAAAAGTATGTTGATTTTATTTAAAAGATTAAAAAAACTAAATACATTATTTAAAAGTATTTATTTATATTTATTATTAGACTGTATATGTATTTATGTATAAGTTATGCAAATTAGTTTGGATAAAAATGATAATAAAAATAATTTAAAGTTATGTATTAGCTTCCTAATTTTTCTATAAAAAATTATCAACTTGATTTTTTTTTTGGTACATGAAAGTTTATATGAGTTGGATTGAGAAGGTTTAACATGGTTATGATATGTTTCGAAGCTTAGAAAGTACTCATAGATTCCTTATTAACACTGTACTCACGCTAATTGTGTGATTTGAATTTATGATCTTATGAGTTGTAAACCAATTCATTACAAATTAAATCAATCTTTTTCCACTAAAGAAAAAGAAATCACCTATTCCTGTATGTGTTTTTCCTTTTTCATTTTAGTTAGAACATCTAATCACCCACCAATTTTAAATAGTAATCAATTATGAAAAACAAAATGAAAATGAAAATCCTAATAAAATACGCTTGAATTACTCAAATTTTAATTTGGATCGTTGAAGTTAACAAGCCATTAATCAGGCTGTCTAACACAATTAGAGATTTAGAAGTTGAGTCAAATTACCTCCATACCCCATAGTAATTAAAATAAAAATAATTTTATTTTTATTTGTGAGAAAAATAACGCTCTCATCCTGCACAGATACGAATGGTGCTTTTAAAATATTTATATGTTCCTTATTTTCCATCAATATAAATATTTAAAAAAGCTTCCTTTTACACTATGAGAGTCATTTTTTCAAAAACAAAAACAATAATATTTTTATTTTTAATAATATAAGGGTATAGAGCTAATTTGATACAATTTTTAAATCCCTAATTCTATCACACAGCCTAATTAATAATTTATTTAATTCAATGATTCAAATTAACATTTGAGTAATGCAAACATATTTTATTAGAATTTTTCCAAGAATGAGAAGGAAAAGAAAGAGAAAAATCATTCTTATGAACAAAGAATCGCAAAGATATCCTAAAATCTTGAAATCATAAATAATAATTACTTTTATTATCATAACCGAATATAAAATTAATTTATGCTTTTTATAATATATATATATATATATAATAATGAATCAGTTTATATAAAAATTCTAAATGATCCAAAAGTACTAATTTTTTAACCATAAATAAATAGGCTTCTAGTGGAGATGAATGGGCTTATGATATTTGTGCTTGATTGGGTTAGAAAAGTTTGGTTTGGTACTAATATATTTACTGTCGTTTAACACATCACAATTTCATATATAAACTCTATGCTTTTTCCTCATTAGTGAGTTTGCTTCTCTTCTAGAAAGCTTAACTTATAATTGAAACAATTAGTGAACATTGCTTAGCAAACAAAAAAAAACTACCAAACACTTTGAATCAATTGACAGTTGGTTATTCTAATCTACGGCTGGTTTGGAAGTCCAACAGAGAATAGCTTTTATGGAGTTTGAAGTAAAACATATGTTTTGAAGAATAGATTTTGAGAGAATAACTTTTACAATTCCGAGGCAAAACATTGATTTTGAAAAGATGTTTGTATTTGGGAAAATAATAGCTTTTACGGAATTCAAGTCAAAAAGTAAGTAGGAAAGATTAAGAAAGAAAAGAAATGAATAGAAAATTTATTATCAGTATTATGACAGATAATGTAATTTGACAAAAAAATAAATTTTTTAAAACCTAGATTTTAAACCTATGTTTTGTTACAAAACATAAATTTTGAAAAAAAATATAACTACTTGAATAAAACCTATGTTTTCAAACATGAGGTTAAAAGAGCCTTTAATTAGTTTAATTTTTAAACTCTTGATCGATGAGACAATTATTTAAAACTAGAGATATATCTTCTATTATAAGTCACCAATCATACAAATTGAATCCGATGATTTCTCAAATAAATGACACTCTGTGTGTTTGGAAATTCATTGGGAAAAAAGAGTTACGGATTCCGAAATTATTTTACGGATTTTAAAATACTTTTTAAGAATTTCAAAAAAAATTTTGTTGACTTACATGAACCGTTAGAAAAAAATTATTTCCTAAACATGCATACTATGATTTAAAAGAGGCTTTGGATACGGGTTGATTCATAAAAGAGAGAAATCAATTATTAAATATATGATTATTAGGTACTTGTCCTTTACAACCAAGCATTGTGACAGTCGACCTAATTTGATGGCATTGACATTGAGAGTGTATACTTAGAGAGTCTTTCTTTCTTCTTTTATTTTCCAAAATAGTTTTTTTAATCTATAATGGGATTTGATTTTGGATTTGGTTGACATATCTTGTCCTTACTAAATTATTTCAAAAGATTTTGTAATTATATACAAATATTAAAAATGTTTACTATCTCATTTTAAATTACAACTGCTGCATTGATTTTAAAATTCAATAAAATACTTCTTTGAATGTTCAAATAGGATATGTATTTATTTAAAATATACTTTTTTATAAATACATAAATATAAATAATTTAATTAAATCATGTTAAATATTTTGAGTTTCATCTTGTCGGCAAATTTTATTTTCAAAAATAATAAAAATTATTTTCCAGTTATCCAATTATAAATTTCATTAAATATTTATTGTTGAAAAATAAAATAAAATAATATAGACTGTCTGCATCAAAACAATACAAGATTTATTACCAACCATACCTTTAAAGAAGAGAGATGTCTCTTCCTTCATGGTTCACACAGGGAGGGAGCGAGGGATTCTTGATCGTTCTCACTTTTCAACTCAAACCCAGCAAGCTGAGAGAAAAATGGCTGACATGAAGAGCTCACAGCTCATCTTCATTCCCTCACCGGGAATTGGTCACTTGGTTTCGGCTCTCGAGTTCGCAAAGCGAATAATCGATCAAGATTGTCGCATTTCCTTCACAGTCCTCTGCATTAAGTTCCCATTCACTCCTTTTTCAGATTCATACATCAAATCAGTCTTAGCCTCCCAACCTCGAATCCGACTCATTGATCTTCCTGAAGTAGACCCACCTTCACCAGAGCTCCTGAAATCTCCAGAATACTTCATCTTTGTTTTCATGGAAAGCCTTATACCCCACGTCAAATCCACTATCCAGAACATCTTACATATGGCGGATTCAAACCCAGTTGTTGGATTGGTCCTCGATTTCTTCTGTTTGTCCATGGTTGATGTGGGAAAGGAATTCGATCTTCCTTCTTATTTCTTTCTGACCACAAATGCAGGATTTCTGGGTACCGTGCTTTCCCTTCAGAAACGCCAAATTGATGACGAGTTCAGTGATTCTGGTCCTGACCTGTTAATTCCAGGTTTCTCCAATCTAGTTCCTTCCAGGGTTTTGCCTAATGCTCTTTATAGTAAAGATGGGGGATATTTTACTTACTATAAGCTAGCTCAGAATTTTACAGAGACAAAAGGGATTATTGTGAATAGCTTCTCAGAATTGGAGCAGTATGCTATTGATGATATACTTAAGGATGAGAAAATCCCTCCAATTTATACTGTTGGTCCTGTGATTGAGATCAAGGGTCAGCCAAACCCCAATTTGGACCAAGTTCAACATGACAAGATAATGAAGTGGCTTGATGATCAACCACCTTCCTCAGTTGTGTTTCTTTGTTTTGGAAGCATGGGAAGCTTGAGTCCATCTCAAACAAGAGAGTTAGCTAAAGGGCTTAAGAATAGTGAGGTTAGATTCTTGTGGGCTATGCGCTCACCACCAACAAAAGACAATGCAGATGGTACCTTAACGGAAGGTTTCTTAGAATCAACACATGATAAGGGAATGATATGTGGGTGGGCCCCACAGGTGGAGGTTCTAGCACACAAATCCATTGTTGGGTTTGTCTCTCATTGTGGGTGGAACTCTATATTGGAGAGCTTGTGGTTTGGAGTTCCAATCTTGACATGGCCTATATATGCAGAACAACAGCTAAATGCATTCAGGATGGTGAGGGAATTCGGATTAGCGGTCGAGTTGAGACTGGATTACAGGGCTGATGGTGATCTTGTGCTGGCAGACGAGATAGAGAGAGGGATTGCACAGTTGATGGATAGAGATAGTGAGGTGCACAAGAATGTTCAAGAGATGAAAGCGAAGGCCAGGAAAGCTGTCTTGAGTGGTGGATCATCATTCATTTCTACAGGGAAACTTATTGAGGATGTCATTGGTAGAAACAGCAGCCCTTGAAAGGGAGAATTATTGTGTAATCCCACGTAAGCAATTTAATCACTGGAGTTTCACAAGAAGTGAGTAGTTTACGATAATAACATTTGGCGTAGGAAATGAAAAAAATGTTGCTTGCTAATAAATTGTTATGTGCTTTTAAATGATTAGATTGCTTATATATGACTCCACAGTGATTCTCTCTTCATGAAAGCCATGTGCCTCCCAGAGGGAAAATGTTCCACCTGGCATCAGCATGAAACCAGCGGAATCATATATCAAGGACAGACTCAATTTTCAAGAATTCGGCAGTTTCTAAAACTTTGGATCATATCATTAAGAATCTGTAAATCAATTGCCTTTCAAGTTGTACTTTGGATTATATAACTAAGCAAGTTGTACTTTGGATTTTGTCTTGTTAGTTTTCGTTGTCCTCTTAAGTATGACGTGTCCAAGAGTTGCAGCAAGTTCACACGTGTGTATAACATTGTGAAGTAATGAAATATAATCCTTGATTGGATTTGGATTGAACAATTTTCTTCTAATTCCTGCCGCAGCTTCTCAGCTGAAATGGTTCTGATCTATAGGAGCATTGAATGGGGGGCATTAGAAGGAATCAGTTGTGGAATGGAGATAGATATACATTTTGTGTCGTACAGGGACTGTTGAAAACAAACAAAAATATTACTTATTTTGTGTCTTAAAGGGACAGTTTCTTTTTTTGCAACTTCCATGTTTCCGATTATAACATATGAACTCGCATGTCTTTCCCTCAATACATCTATCCTTGATTCAATAACATCTTTTCCAGCTATCCTTAATGTCATTTTCCCAATTTTTACACACGTTATATGCCATGTTGTTTATATAATTACTTGCAAACAAGATATCTCTGTAAATTTTTACAAATAACTATATGGCAAGAAGATGATGGATTGTGGTACTGACACATGTTCAGTTCATGCTGACATGTCTCATGAAGAGTCCCAATGTTTTTTCAGGGGATTAAAGAAATTAAATCAAACTACTTTAAATTAGATTATATATATTCTAAAATACTTATATTATTATAATAATATATCGATCTTTAAATCAGAGAAATTAGTTTGAAAAAATAATAAATATATAAACTTATTTAATTTCCTTCATTTTCCTAAAACAGGTCAACAGGTAGTATATAATCTTACATTCAATATATAGTACTAATTTATCTCAATTTTGTATCAAGCAGACAACAATTCTACAAATTTGGACCCATGCTTGCCAAGCCAAAACTTCCTTTTCATTGATATAAGATGTAAAAAAGCTGAAGACAAGAGTCACAAAAATATATACGAGAGATTCAAATCTTGCGTCAATGCTTCTTTAACATCAGTAGATGGAAGCATGATTTCTACCATCCTAAAACATGAATTGATCAAAACCAGTTGTAAACTCGCATCAAAAGGATGATTATCATTTCTCTCATATAACAAAGTGGAAGAGATCGTACAGAAGATAAGTAAATGACCAGACGCAGAGAATATGAGCACAGAAATAAATTCTGCTCCAAGTTAAAGGAGGGACGAGACACCCAATTTCGAAGCTCCCCATCTTAATAATTACCTTCTTGATCTCTTTTCTTCACTCCTATCCAAATCATATTTTACTTTTGGCTCTGATCTATCCATATCATGCCTGTTTGATCTGTTCCCTTTCTTCCTATCATAATCTTCTCTTGACCTTGATGCAGAATCATATCCTCTATACAGCCTTGACTTCCTCTCTTCCCTGCCAATACGATCTTCCCTTGTCATACTACCAAAATCATCATCATCGTTATCATCCTGTCTCCTGTACCTCTTTTCTTCCCTTCTATCAGAATCTCTAGTACTGGGCCCTAAAACATCATCATCTGGCTTCCTTGACCTAGTGTCTTCCCTCCTACGATGATCTCTTCGCTCAGGTTCCATATCGTCATCACTTATCCTTCTTAATTGTTTATCTTCCCTTCTATCAAGATCTTCTCCTGACCTAAATTCATCATCCGCATGCCTTCTAGATCTCTTCTCTCGTCTATGATCATGTTCTCTTCCCTCAAATTTATCATCATCGTACCTCTGCATCATTTTCTCTCCCTTATCACTGTGCTTTGGTTGGTTGCCAAATCCCATCTCATTGCCCTGGGACCTGGAAGGTAGACCTCTATCTCTAGTTTGTCGAATATGATTTAATTGACTGTTTCCATATTTCTTCTCCTTTTTGTGACCGTCAAATTTGTCATGATCCCACTTTGAACCAGCATCCTCAGGGGCCCCCCAACCTGTGTTTGCAGCTCTCTGGGTGAACACAACAAGGACATTAAGGAACTCAAATTAGCAAGAAAAGCCAAACAAACATATATTTTGAACTACGGAAAATATTAGGTTCACAAAATTCAGCACACGTACAACTTAAAAACGCTTAAATCATGAGCAACACAAAATGAGGAGACACTATAAACATAGAGCCAAAGAGGCAACAAAATGAAGCAAAAATGTCCAATTTCCTTGCTTATAAGATATGGAGATTCCTTAAAACAGCCATATCAAGGAAAAAATCATATATACGAGGTTACAAAGACATTATTGAAGATCCATGCATTTAAGTCAAATGAAATACACGCAAGAAACGAAAAGCAGCATTTGGCCTCCTTGTTATCATCGAAACCTTGGAAACATAACATGAGGCTCCAAGGGGAAGAACATAATCAATGTGAGAGATGTTTGCTAAATACTGCCATACAGTTGCACAAATAAACAAAGTTGAGAAAGCAAGAGGCATGAAACATTGTGGTTCCTATCCCTTTGAAGTTCTCTCATGGAGATAGAAGCAGACGTGCAGTTGTTCTAAAAGTCCTTGAAATCATCACTAAAACTTGGAATTATAACATCAACAAGCACACAAATTTTTAGATTTTTTTTTTTTAAATTGGGATCCAAATTCCAACATTGAGGATTGAGCCTAACTCTCCAAGCTCACTTACAAATCTGACCATCAAACAAGGATTAAAATTCTCATATTGGAGGCTGAAATCCAAATTCACAATTGATACACTGGCATCTATGTTTTTTTGATTATCAACTTACCTAATAAAAGACTAAATCATCAACACATCAAAATTTTAACCATGACAGCATCTAATTCTTCTCAAAATTTGAAATATCAATTCTCAAGTCTTGTTGAGGCATTAACATCTAAATTTTGCGATGGTTGACTTAGAGGCTAAAACATTAAATTATATGTTGGCAAGTCAATTCTCAAAGTGGTCATATTCTCATATCAAGAGCAGCAATTGTAGGCCAAATAAAGAATTGAAGAAAAATATGTCATTTGGAGAAGCTAAAAAACAATGCTTACAAACACTATAATTTTCACAAAATCGAACTGCAGGCGCAGACAATTTTATATCTAAAGAATGAAGGTCAAGATAAGTCACAAAAGTTAATAGAGATAGAACGCAACAAAATTTACTTACTTGCTCATCATGAGAAAATTTGCAGCTGGCTCCACGTGTACATTCACCTCTTTGGAAAGCTCGACAAACACCTCGCTCCTCCCTTTTCTTCCTCTCTGTCTCTTCATCTTCCTCTTCTTTCTTTTTATACTTAGTAACATGATCAACCCTAATGATTCGACCCAAAATCTGTGCTCCATTCAAATTATCTAAAGAAAAAGCATTAGCAAGTAAATTAGATTCTTGTTCCGCAGAAAAAAGATCCAACAACCAGTAACAATATGTTGTGGCAAGACAAAGAGTCCAACCTACGGCAAGATTTGTGCTTCTCTGATCTTCATATGCAAGAAATGCAAAACCTTTTGATTTCCCAGTACCTTTGTCCCTCACAAGATTTACATCAACAACCTCCCCGTATCTGGATTTATACAAATCATTAGATGATATTAGAGAGAAATCAAAAGCAGATTTCGTAACGAACAAAATTAGCAAAAACAAACAGACATGATACAGATTTAATCACAATTGTCATATCTGTCACATGTACATGAATAAGTAAATATTTTCTCTTTGCAGCAGTGAAAGAGACACGTTCTCATCCCTAATGGAAAGGTTTATGTGTAGCACCAAGTATGTAATGCTAACCAAAGCAACAACGAACATAGGAATTTTTCTCGCTTACAGTAATTCAACGGCACTCCCACGGCATATTGGCACTGAAAACCATCCCACTATACCATAGGTAATGGCTCATAAATTCGATGACAAATGCAGCATGAGGAAATTTAAAAAGAATCCATCTTTGTTAAAAGGAAGGGTACTAACCTAATTTTCAAATGCAATAGGTACACTAACCGAATAAAAAAGGTAAGACTCACTGAGCAAAAACTGCGAGGAGATCACCCTCGGTTAGATCGAAGGGAATACCACCCACGAATACATAAGCCGAATCCTTGTATTTAGCGTGCCAGGAAGCCTCCTCGCTGATGCCCAGAGAAGCTTCTTTAGAATTGATATTCTGAATGCGCTTCACCAGGGTTAACGGATTCATCTCTCAGATACAGAGTTCACTAATTAATTTAGGACAATCACCACCTTCTGTGAGGGTTTATTATGCTTCTGCTACTGAAGACAAGAGGACTGCGGCGACGGTGAAAAATAAGAGAGTGCACGTTGACGGAAAGTGCGACGTTAACAAGAAGAGGATGAAGTGGCGACGGTGAGAGGCAAATACAGCGAGTTAGATGGGAGGCAAGCTGCGGCTGGGGTGAGTGGCGCTGGTCCGAAATGACGTCACCGGTGAATTAAGACCCGTCGCGGCTGAAGGGTCGACGGGATTGAAGAAACAGAATTCAGAGGCGGGCTGTGGGTGGGATGGCTGATGCAGCGGCTGTTTCTTTGTTAATGTTCCCACTTGAATAAACATTAATATTTAACATAATTTATTTAATTTTTTATCATCTTAAATTAATTAATTGAACTTATAGTTAATACAGTAAGGTTTGGTTTAAAAAAAAGTACGGCACTAGGGGAAATGAAACCAAAAGAGGCTTCGTTTGGAAATCCGTTGAGAAAACGGACACAGATTCCTAAGTACTTTATGTGAGAGGAATTTTGTCTCGGCTTGCATGAGAATGGGTTTTGGGGGTCAAAACGGGGTTCCTAACAAAACCCCAAACGAAGCTAGAGTTGTATAAAATAAAAGTATTTCAAATTTCTGCTGAGAAATAAGTACTAAAATACAAATCCAACACAGTGAATTACCCCAACTAAACGCCTTTTATTGGTGCTGGTTGGCAACCAGTTAAAAAGCTTCAAAAGCACGTTCAACAGTATTTTTTCACAAAAGAAGATAATCTTCTTCACATATTTATCTTGACTTCCATAAAAGGATTTCTCCACCGCGTTCCCAAACGAACTTATTATCTCACCATTTCCTCTCATTTTCCTATTATTTATAAAAATCAAGATTTTAACTAAATTCCAATAATTTGAATTTTAAGTTCAAAAATTAATTGTAATTACTGAAATCGATGATCAACACTAATTAATTTGTTTTTCAATCAGTTTTTAATTAATAAACTTCCTTTTTTGTACTTTTATGGATAATGAGCCTATTAAGATCATAGAGTTCAATCATATTTTTTATTTCTTTATGTCATACTCTTATTTTATTTTCAGGTCGTTGTAATCTCAATCATTAGAAATAAATTGAATCCTCTTTCATAATTTACAAATTTAAAAGAAAACGCAACATTAAAAAAAATCATTGTATCCCGTGCGTTTCTCCGAATAAAAATAGCAATAGTTGTATATAAGTACAGGAATTTAAGTTTAAATCCAAATTAACATAAAATAATTTGAGTTTAAATATAAATCAATTTAAAAGATAAACTGGAGAGAGTTATATCTATTGAGCTCAATAAAAATTTTAAAAAATAGTTTGAAGGTCATTATAATTTTCTTCAATTTTAAATTAGATCCTGAAACCTTTTTTTCCTTTTTATCAAAAGTGTGAGACCCTATCAAAACTGATAACTCTAGTAGAGCAGATTCAAAACTACATGTCAAATTCACAGTTGTATAATTTGTATTGACAACTTCATTATAAAAATAACAAACGGTTTTAATGAAATTGGGATAATGATAAGAAAATACGGTTTGAATTTTCCAAATCCCATTATGTGCCATTAATAAAATAAATAATATATTGATATCTGTCTTCAATTTGACTTTTACAAATTTGTACAAAAAAATGCAATTGCCCCTAGCATTTGAAAAACAAAACATTTTCTCCCGCTCTCTATCACACTACCATTATTCTGTGGAATACTAACAACTCTTTTAAATTGAATGATAAGTAACATGATGAAAATTATGACAAATTGGTAAAATTTGTGATAAAGTGTGGGAGAGAAATTCTTGCTTTTTCAAATGTTTAAACGCTGGTTTCATCTTTTCACACAAATTTGCAAAATCCAAATTGAAGACCGATATCAACCTGTCATTTAACTTGTTAATGGCATTAAGTGAGGTTTAGAAAAATCAGAGAGTATTTTCTGATCATTCTCCCCATAAAATTTTCATTTTTTCCTAAAAAAATTGGTTGGACAATAATTTTTTTGGTATAAACCATCCGGTATTCTAAGGTATCCTGCATTCCTTACCCGCCCCAGACTAATTCGAATCCCCCGCGAGGGGACCTTACAGTGGTAGCGAGGTACCGATGGGGCAACCTCTTTAAGGTTGCGTTAATTATCGCGGCTGTCACTCTTCAGAGTTCGAACCCTCGCAATGAGGAATGCTAATAATTTTACTTTATCCACACATTATACTTTGAAGTTATATAACTGGGACTGGGCCAATGGTCATAAGATTTTTTATAATCAAGAGGCTGATATCTACAATCTAGCGATGGTAGGAAAATAATCACCCCGTCCCCCAAAATTTTTCTTAAAATTAACAGCATATCGATAAGTTTACACCAAAACTTATTAATAATTAAAAACTACAGAATCATAATGTAATTCCAGCAAAACCATAGAGCTTATTTACACCAAAACTAGCACTGAATTTTAGGAGTATCAAATTTTACATTTTTGTTAAGATAAACAAGTAACAGATTTTGATAAAACAAAGCAGTAATAATAGATAGAAAAAGACGGAAACCGGAATAAGGTCCTCGTAAGATAAAACAAAGCAGTAACAACTGATAGGATGAAAAATCGAAACTGGAATAAGGTCCTTCTAACCAGTTCAAAGGGCTTCATGTCTTGGTTGCTGGTCTAACAAGCCCCAATCCAGAACCACTTCCCAAATGTTTGAAGTCTCTGGCTTCAAGATGATCTCCATGACCGGCAAACCCGGTCCCTCCTTTCGCCAAGTTCACCAGATTCTTCTCTTTACAAGGCTTGTCGCAAACAAGGCAAACCTTATCCACCGCCATAAACCTATCGGCACATTTCTTGCAAAACACATGTCCACATGTGTTCAGGGCCACAAGTGACATTGTGTTGGTGAGAGTAACTTTGCAGCTAGGACAGATATAGGTCCTATCAAGAGACTTGGATTTCTTCTGCTCATTAGTATCTTCAGTGAAGTGAATAGGGAAAAGAGACTTCAGCTTGAGTTTCTCCTTTCCTTCAGGACAAGTCGTGCTGGTTGAAGGCGCTTCTACTTTAACAGCAGCTTCTGGCGTAGCAGAAGGCAGCCAGAATGCTTTCATTGTCCGAAGAGCTTCCTCTTCA
>JANTPZ010084073.1:0-22310 GCA_025593235.1 Vachellia pachyceras
TGAGTGAAATATGCTGCAAGCCTTGTAACAGACAGTCATCGCATTTAGCAAGGCAAGCCTAAGGTGAGGCATTTGAAGGTTGCAGTGAGTGAAATATGTTGCAAGCTCTTGTTGGCGTACTGGATTATCCTTCATTTCCCTTCTCTTGAACTCCATTTGCAGACCCAAGACATATTTTTTAACAATGATAACTAACTCCTTCACTTCATCAACTTCCCTTCTTGAGAATAAGGCTTCCACTGTCTCCTTCAAGGTCAAATGTCTGCTGGTTTTCACCAACAACAAGAAAGTTGGTGAGGAAACAAACCCATTTGGTCCATATGGCAGAAAGTTTATCAAGATATTGAAAGTGGCAATGGAATGTGTCACTCTCCTTAACTCAACTAGTTGAACAAATGAAATAACAGCGGGGTAGTGTTTCATTACAATCGCTCCTGAAATAACAGTGGGATAGTGTTTCATCCTTAAGATTCAACAAGTGTTAGGTCCCTGCTGCAACTTGTATCAAAAACTGCCTTCACTGGATTTAAAAAATCTTGTCAACTTTTTGAAAACCTGAAAATCAAACTTCCACTTGTAAGCTGATGTTTAAGGAGAATAATGATGGATTTCAGCCAAAAGTATTCCAAATTTAATCATGATGGCCAAATGCAATATCCTACAAGTCACCTGAAGTTGAGAGATGCCAAAATAATTAATCTTCTCCCAAACTATGTAATAAATAATTAATGACAAATAGCGATGAAAAGCACGCCCCATGTCATTACATTGTTAATTTCATTTATATTTCTGAGTCCAAATTAAGAAATGCCAACATGTGAAAAACCAAATATACATGCCAATTCTATGAAGGCACAAAAACTATTAATTCTGTGGAGCACAATTGGACACATCACAGTTGTCACAAGAAATTAGTATTCAACAATCCAACAGAGCAAAAACTTTGTTCATTGGAAAATACCAACATAAAACCTATAGAAAAAACCATTAAATAGCTCATGCATGGATTCCAAGTTGAACCACACATCTTACAGCAATTCCTAAGATGCAAAGAAAGAGTATGATGACGCACCTGCATGCTAAGCAGTCTTTGAGAGAAATCTTAACAGGTTCTGGCCTTGATTGCTTTCTGGAAGTTGAAACCTTCAATGAAATTTACATGGAACTAGTCAAATTAACAACATATATTGCCAATATTTTTTTTTTGATGATTTGCTGTACTAAAGATAAAGTTCTCAACTTTATCCAATTTTGAATAACATTGTGGCCTAACAAACAGATCTCAAAGCTTAAGAAGCAAACGAGAACATGAAAAACAGTTATCACAAAAGAAGATCAATGCCGAAATAATTTTCAGAAAGCAAAAGATGCCCCCAAACAAATAGTACTCAAGAAAACCCAAACAAATAGTACTCAAGCAAAAGATGCCCACGAATCAAAATGATTTTAACATAAGACTATGGATGCAAAATGATTTGGTATTGGTGGTGCCAATTTAATAATCTCCCTAACATGCCAATTACGCTCAAATGCATTTCAGTATTGATAAATGTGATCAACACATTCTTGCAATAAGGGGATTGATATATAAAGCCCAGGCGAGGAGAAAAATGAATCATCCAAAATGAATCAGATGATATATTGCAAAACATAATAAATTTAAATTCAATAACTGTAATGCATTACTTGGGCACCATACAATTGATATGTCCATATTGTAGCATTAGAACCGTCATAAATCCTATTTACACATTCCAATTTAAAATGGCACCCCTGTGATTGGAAAAGAAATTAAGTAAACATAAATTACATAAAAAACTTGATATTGGGATGTGAGAAAGTGTGATGCTCAGAGAATCCTAAACACAAGGAGCAGGCTGTTGAACTATGGAGGCAAATCATACACATATATGAAAGGCCTTTTCTTTTTCACTGTGGCATTAAGGTTCATTAATCTTCCTTCAAAATAAATATTTTCATGAACATCAAACCGAGTGGGAAGAAACCAATTGGGCCACTCTCCTTAGGAGATTTAACAGATGAAATGGTGCAATCTCCTTAGGAGATTTAATAGATTTAACATATTCCTCTTTTGTAATCTCTTCAAGCTTTCTCATCCAAATAGGTTTTTGCTTGTTCACCAAAGACCACTCATGGGACATCTCCTTGGTCTTCTTCTTTTTCTCCTATTCTTTTTACTTCTCCTCATCTACTTCCTCAATCTTACCTTCCTCTTCCTTCTTCATTAGTAAAATCAGCAAAAATAAATAAAAGAAAACAATTGAAAAGTTTATCCCATAAAAGTCATAAACATCAATACCAAAAAAATTATGTGTAGACCACAGAATACCCCAACACCCTATTCTAAAATATGAACAAATAACAAATAATCCAAAGGGAGGACACCATGAAAACCGGTAACTGATTGTTGTCCACTGCTACAACCACATGGAACATCATGAAAATGCAACAGAAATTTGGTATTCTCATGCATCAGCTTCATAATTGCATCAGCCTTCATGCTTCTATGTCATATGCAACAGGAATCATGATGATAGAATATAACGAGAATATACATGTCATAATCAGGGAGCCAATTTTTTTGGAGAGGGAACTAGAATTTATAATAGGTTAAACATAGTTGCAAAAGGGAACCTAAGATTTGTTTCAGAATTTCTTTTTTACAAATCAAATTCCATGCATTCAAAAAGGCTGTTGAATCTGTCATCATGCTCAGCAAAATGACCATGTTAGTAGGAAAACAGATCCCAAAATATGATAAAAGAAGTAACTGACATTTAGCATAGAACAATTTGTAAAGCTGTCATATACTTTTGGAGAACAAACCAGTTTTCACAATTTCCAAACATTACAACTCAAATTTTAATGGAAGATTCCAAACACTTCAAACCATCCTCCATTATATAAAGCATTACTTTAGCCGTTTGGTGCAATTAAGTGCGCTGCAAACATTACACACACACACACGAAGTAGCTTCCTGATACTTGATCTTCAGGATATGTTTTCATTTCAGCAATGCCTTCATTATAATCATGGAGATCACAGAATCTAACTCCAAGAAGACTAATAAAGAATTACCCATGATTCAAAGTGATCGAGCAAAGTGACGGCGGCGGCTTTAGGCGAGCAAAGCGACGGGGAG
This sequence comes from Vachellia pachyceras, assembly GCA_025593235.1. Lineage (NCBI taxonomy): Eukaryota > Viridiplantae > Streptophyta > Magnoliopsida > Fabales > Fabaceae > Vachellia > Vachellia pachyceras. The sequence continues at coordinate 3,165 of JANTPZ010084073.1, forward strand.
TCCTTCAGGTGAGCAGAGCGACAGCGAATGGCAAGAAAAGCCGAGTCCACGATTTTCAAACGAATGGAGATCTGACTCCAACTTTTCACAACATTTCATAACAAGAGGGGGCAATTTCGACTTTTTCCAAGTTCAATGTATGACAAAAAGGTCCTATGGGACCTGAGAGAAAATATGAGATTGTTTGGGATCATTTTGTAATAAAAGCTCTTGCTTGGGACCTATGTGTCATTTTCCCATAATTTTTTATATATAAATAATTTTGTGGGTCCCTGTAAATTAAACGTTGGATTTCTATGGAATGAAGTTAAAATTTGTTGGAAAAGTGAAATATTTAGAGTCTGACCAATTTCTGAGAAACTTCATGCAAAACCTCTAACCTTTTTTTGTATACAAATTTTAGGCAGAGGGGGTTGGACTCACCCACAAGTCAAGGGTATGGTGAAATCTCCCTTTCTCTTAAGTCATACCAATGTTGGGCAGAGGCGAGCCGTCAATTACCCTAAGGCGTTTACCTAAACACCCAAGAGCTAAGATGCCTCCCCAAATACTGCGACTGGAACCACAACAAAGTGACATTCCCCGGTATCGAACCCTCCCCCTTAATGAAGTGTCTAATAGCTAGTAAATCATGGACAATGGGTGCAAAACCCCTAACCTAACCGCGCGCACGTCGCTTTCTTTTTCTTTTTTGGTTCTACTGTGGAGTTATGTGGACGGGTACGTCCACCAAGAGCTATTACTGGAGTTTTGGACGTTGGCGTGTTTGGCAAAAAAAGAAAAAGCACTTTTCGGCAGCGAACCCATGATTCATGTTGGGGATAACATTTGATTTCCCAACTGCACATTCAACTCTGTTTTTCTATAAATCGAGATAATTTTCTTTATATATTTACCTTGTAAACCGTAAAAACACTTCTCTATCGTTTTTTCAAATGGGTTAAAAATTGAATTTGAATTAAGCACTTTTACAATGGAAATCATGGCTTGGAGGTAGCAAATCATGGTTTTTCAAACACTACTTTTCTAGCTTTTAATTCTCCAGAATCTATTTTTTAAAATCATTATTTAAGTGTATTCTATGTATGCAGATTTTGGGAGAGGGTGGATGGTTGTCTTCCATTTAGCAAAAAATATTCTCAAAGTCAAAGGTCTTCAAAAGTATAATTTAGGAACATTAATAAACATTTTACAATTTAAAATATAAAAAATAACAATAAGACATTATATTAGCGCTATTATCCATTCTACCATAAATTAGGCTACCTTAAATATAACCATAGTACGAAAACTTGGATCAAATCGATCGATCTAGCTCGGCAACCAACGACTCGAACATATGGCCGGTCTGGCTAAATGACTGACTCGGGAGGCTTGACAAGTTATGCAACTTGGTGTCAACCGGGATTAACCCAAACAGCCTGCTGGGTTGAATTGGTTGGCTGGCGCCTGGCTGTCTTTTTTAAAAAATATAAAACCAAATGGTGAAAGAAGATAGAGAAGAGGACGAAGGTTGAAAATACATTGAGAATCAGACGGTAGAAATAAGAACAAAAGTAAGAACGAGAGGGGGAAATAGGGAGAGAATTGAATGCCTCACTTATCACTTCTGTGCCTAATTACCTCTCTTAACTCGCTTATTCCCTTCTTTCTTGCTGATGCAAGCAACCAAGTGTGACAGCAGTGTTTTCAAAATTTCAATGGCCGGATAAGAAAGAACTGAAGAAGCCATTTTTTTGCAGATGAAGAAAGCACCATCTACCAGAAAACGAAAGTAAAAAAAAATAAGCAATTAAATTTTAATTCAAATGGAGGGATTAAGAGGCTATTGATGTTGGGAGATGAAATTAATGAACAGTTGGGCACTTGAACTCTCACCTCACACTTTCCAATTTTTTGAATCCACTAAGCTAGCATCTAAATGCCTAGATAATCCATTAAATATTTAAATAATTATAATAAAATTTAACTAATAGATATCTGTATAATTATTGTTTTCCATAATTAATATTTACTTAAAATATAAAAATATACTTAAAAAGAAATTTGTCTAAATCTCACGTAACGTAACCAGGAGTAACACATCATGCACTTTTGGTTAAGAATGTAAAATTATTTTCCAGAATGTCCCTATTGATTACACATCCTAAGATGACTTCTATCATGTGTAGTTCTAATTCACGTGATAAAAGGGGTTATTTTAGAAAAATTAATATATGTGTGATACAAAAACCTAATTTAACTAATATCTTTAATACACGTAAATTATTTATTTAGCTTTTATATTAAGGAGACAAGGTAGTACTACACCCGGTCCTTAATATAAAATATGGTTGACTTTTATTAAAAATATTAATGAAGTTAAATAGATTACTTAAAAGCATTCGTTAATGTATATCATTAAATTATATATCGATTTATAAGTAAGATAAAGGATAAAGCATACGTTTGATCTTTAAGTTTACATCAAATTTCATTTTAATCCCTTAAGTTTAAAAAGTACACTTGTAATCTTTTTATGTTAACACAATTAGTTTTTATAACTGAAAATGATGATTCAACAAATTTAAATAATAATTTTGCAGTTAAATAACGATGAAACATTGGTAAATATTAAAATATAAAAATATTATATTCAATAATTAAATTTGAAGTATATTTTACCACCATTTAATTATAAAATCACCGTGTAAATTTGTTAAATTAATATTTTTCATTAAAAGAAACTAACAACATTAAGATAAAAGTACTAAAAGTGTACTTTTTAAATATAAGAGACTAAAATGAAACTTGAGGTAAATTTAAAAGATCAAATATATACTTTAGTCCTAAAATAAATTAGCTTGAAAAATAATAAATATAAATACTTTAAATTAGGGTATTTAACTTTTTTAATTTCTCCTCAACTAACTTTTATATTAAGGATTCAGAGTAATATATTTTATGATTTGACATTTTAAAAAATGGTGATAAATACAGCATTTATTATGTATAAAAAATACAAAATAAAATGAAATGAATTATTTGCTCAAAGGAAAAGGAAATGAATTAATGCCAAATAAAAAATGAATACATATACAAAATGGAATGCACGAGGCTGATCCTGGAGTTAACAGAATCGCACGTGTAGAATAGGTTCTGCCTACGTGTACGAGTAGGGCGTCGCCACGTGTTTTCATCTCTCTCTGTTCTGTTAGCTGAACAGAGAGAGGCCTCTCAACTGTGTGCGTTCAATCGATCATCGTCTTGTTCAGTTCCAGCAGTTTTTTCCGGTTCTGGAAAGCTCTCAAATGGCGCGATTGCTATGGGCAAACATCTTTCCTCTTGGAGGAGGAGGAGGAGGATGGGTCGTTGAGATAATGGACTGGTGGGACAGCATTGACGAATCGGATCAATGGCAGAGAGGCATTTACTTCGCCCTTTGTGCCGCTTACGCCTTCATCTCCATAGCTGCTCTGGTAAGTGATTTCTCTTTCTTTTTCCAGTAATTTTCGGTTTCGTATCAACTTCTTACGAATTATCTGGAAGCCGAGCATTGAGAAAACTAAGAAGCACTGAGATGCATACAGAACGCAATACCATAATGCAGAGAAATGTAATGTTTAAAAACGTAACACGTAGCGTCATTCTGTATCGATGTTTGGTAGAAGAAAACTGAGCAAGGTAACTGCTGAAAGTGATATTACTTTTGGTTGCGATTCTTCTGGAAGTAGTTTTGCTCAATTTTTCCCAGCTGCTCTGATGATGAGCTATTTTCTCTCCTTTTTCCGGGAAACTAATTTGAGAATCTAGTGTTGAGAAAATTGAGTGAGATATCCACCGGAACCGATCAATTGCATTTTGGGCTTTTTTCCGTTGATCAATTCCTCAGATGCATTGTTCTCACCTTTTCCCTCCCCCCCCCCTCCTCCTCCTCCTCCTCATTTCTGGGATCTGAATTTGAGACACACAATCATCAGTATTCAGTAAAGCTCAAATCTAACTGTCATTGCACTGACTATCTTCAATGGCCGAACATTGTGTTGTTTTCATCCTTTTGAGTTTTATTATGTCTGAAGCTTGTTTGTTATCAACGAGTTTTCTCAGCCAGAGATGTGAACTTTCTGATGAACTTCAAGTTAGCGAACTGTGTGCTTTTGGTTCGTTTGGATTACTAAATGTCTTTATCTTCAGGTTCAACTTGTGCGCATTCAATTGAGGGTACCTGAATATGGATGGACAACACAGAAGGTTTTCCACTTGATGAACTTCGTTGTCAATGGATGTAAGACTTGTGAATCATATATGAAATAACTCTGTTAATAATACATATATACACACAAGTGTGTGTGAGTGTGAGTGTATGTCTATTCGCCTAAGCTTGCTGAAATGATATTAAATGTGCAGTAAGGGCTCTTCTTCTCGGTCTATACCAAACTGTGTTCCTCATTAGACCAAAGGTTTCTTCCTATACTCATACTCTACGCATCTAAGCATTTGATATAAATGTACAAATTAGATTGACTAGCGGCACAAGGTTAAATTTTGCCTTAGAAGTTTATGCGTAAGAGCTGAAGGTATCTAAAAGTTTTCAGCATTTGATCAAGTGTAATATTGCTCATTTATAACACTTCTGGAGCTATATAGATCCCGTGAAAACTTTCAGATACCTATACAACTCCTAGAAAATAATCAGACCTAAGCCTTTGACTAGAAGCTACATTTGGGTGTACCTTTTTTTCAATCCTCTCACTTTAGCCTCGTGGCATAATATGGAAACCAGGTTTTATTTGTTTCCTCTCATTTTCTTTGACTTTGTCGATCAATTTATTCTATCTTAATTAGGTTATAGATCTCTCATCTTACGATCAGATTCTGATATATTCCATGCAATAATATCATGAATTAGGCACTGGAAGAAGTGTTAATGGATCTTCCTGTTCTTCTGTTTTTCTCAACTTATACATTGCTTGTCATGTTCTGGGCCGAGATATATAATCAGGTATATCTTTTTGGAAAAATCGTTATGGTGAAAGTAATATTCCGATTACTTTGCTGAAAGTCTTATTTTGTCCTTCACTTGTTTCAACACTATTTCAGGCAAGAAGGACACCAGCTCATCGACTTAGGCCTGCTTATTTCATCATTAATGGAATCATTTACTTCACTCAGGTAAAAAATATATTTTATTTCCTTGTGAAGTCATTCTAATTCCCAAGTCTTGGAAGAAGCAGCACTCTTATTATGTAAATTAACGTTAGCTTTTCTTTTCTTTCTTTCTTTCTTTTTTATCTTCTCATCCGGATATCATTATAGGTTTGCATCTGGATTGCATTAGCATAAACAGAACTTCTGCTACTGTGGAAGCTGCTAGGCTCTTCCTTTCAGGTTGATTTATATATTTATTCGATCTTATAACAACTTTTGCAAAAATGATAGATCATAAATTTATTGATTCCTTTCAAAAAGACACTAGAATGAATTTATAGTCAGGCGCTTCTTAGAAACTCCAAATATATAATTATATGATCTTACAAAACTTATACTGATTTTTTTTTTTTTGGTAATCTTGCAGTTATTTCATTCTGTGCTGCTTTTGGATTCTTATTGTATGGTGGGAGGTAAAATATTGTCTACCTGAAGAGCACCATTTTCTTTCTGGGTCACTAAGCACTTATCTTCTTATGCAGGTTGTTTTTCTTGTTGAGACGCTTCCCAATTGAATCCAGGGGTCGTCAGAAGAAGCTTTATGAGGTTTGCATCTATGAGTCCATATGATAACTTCAAATGTAATCTTAGAAGAAAAGTCTGTCGTACTGCTACCTATGAGATATTTCTTGAAATATAAGAAGCTTATAATCATTGTTTGCTGTCACACGTAATCTATAAAGGATGATATACATTGATACAAATGGAGCCGTAAGATGTGTAAAAAGTAAGTTGGAAAGTTAGTTAATTATTCTATGAATTTTGGGTGAGGCATGAATAGGTCATTGTTAAGAAAATCTACCTGATATTATTGCTAATAGTTGTTGGAGCCTAACTTTTTACTTGGCAGGTCGGCTCTGTCACAAGCATATGTTGTGCTTGTTTCACGATTAGATGTATTCTGGTGGGTTACTTTCACTTTGAATTTATTGAACGTATTCGTACGAAGTTTTTATTTATTTATTTATTTGACAAGAACATGATCATTGGTTCTTATTGTAGCTTGCAATCTCTGCATTTGATGAGAAAGCAGATCTTGATGTTTTGGATCATCCCATTCTTAACCTTGTGTATTACTTGGTAAGTTCTAGAGCCTATAGATCTTGATGTTGGGTATGTTACATTATCTCATTGTATGTGCTTGAAATTGTGTCACACAGTCTCACAAGCTATAAAATTAATTAAATTACATTAATGTAGACATGGTAACATGTTTTGTTACTGTTGAATAAAAGACATTTGATCAATAAATTTATTTGTGTGACTATTTCATTAAAACTTGAATATAAAGAATCACATGGTGCTTAGCTTGACCAATGAGATGAGACGCCACAGAAATGGCAAGTTAGAATTAGGAAGAAAATAGCCATGTTTTGGTATATGACAAGGCCAAAAAAAAGAGAAAAATTACAAAAAAAGAAGACCAATTTTTTCTATACAATAAATGAGCATCTCCTTGCACATTATCCCTTATATCCCTTCTAATGAAATTGCAAAGAGAATATTCCTTTGAGCAAACTAAATTTCTCCTTAAATTTTAATGCTACCACATAACATCAATAACAAAAACAAGTCATATTTCACCAATTGAGTTAATTAGTTGTATACAATGCTCGACATAATTATACTTTATCAATAACTAACTTTTTAAATATTGTTTATAATGGGATAGAGAGTTCTATGTACTTTCTTGACTCCTTTCAATTTTTTTGATAGAATTAAAAATCATTTACTCAATTTTCCTGTCTAATATCCTCAAACAATCTTCCTTGTATAGCAAGAAAGTATAAAAAGCAGCCATGATAAGTCATTATAACCTTAAATACTTAATTATATTTGTATGAAACACTAACTTGCACTAGTGCAAAAAGTGTTTTTTAAACAGCATAAAAAGGCTTTTTATACCCCATATAAATGTGATTTAGATAAGATTGGTTTAAAAAGTAGTTACATTTTAATAATAAGATTTTTTAGACCGTACGTCAAATATGCGATCTAAAAAGGCCATCTTTTAGACCGAATACACTTACATGCGGTCTAAAAGGTGACTTTTTTTTAAAAAAAAAAGTTAGCCTCGTTTTGCTATTCATCTTCTTCCTCATGTTCCTCTTCTTTCTCCTCTCTGGCTCCCTTCAATGACAAAAATACGCACATCTACACGCAAGTACTCTGAAACATTAGGTCACACATTTTCTTTCAAAACATTAAATTAAATCATAGGGTCGAAAGAGAGATCCAAAAATGTTGTCATGACTAGTTCCACAAACAATAAAACATGTGATTTAGTAACATTGTTTTCTGCCATCATGCTTGAAGGAGGCATAATAATCATCATTCTCATCTTTAACATGCCCATCCCAAGCATTGCTCAAACAAGGACCTCTTGGAAGTATTTGTGAATTGTTGAATGATAAGATTCCAATACCTGCAAAAGAGCTCTATATCTTTAAAACAGAGTATCCTTAAAACAGAATCTTTTTTGGATTTTGGTTAAGCAGAAGTTGCCTTAAGAAATTACTGAGATAGAAAATGCTTATAAGTAAAACAAAAAAAGAAAGATTACAAAAGTATCAACCTCAGAAGAAATTTCCTTCCATGAGTGCAATGGGCAAGTAAAGGTGGCTCGGGGAAGCTTGGCCACAATGTGGGTGGAAATGGCAAAAAGAGAGTTGACATCGAACTTGATGCCATTGGGGAGATGGATAGCATAAACCTTCTCCAAAATCTCTTGATCGGACACCACAAAGAAAAATACCATTTAGCGACGGAAAATCCGTTGCTAATTGGCTATTTTCCGTTACTAAAAAGAATGTCGCTAATATTTTCCATCGCTAAATAGAAATTTTCTAATAGAAAATAGTCATTTAGTGATGGATTTTTCGGTCGTTAAACGGTATTTTTCTGGTAGTGGACATGGTTAAAGGGTTTTGAACTACTTCATCCTCTTCGTGTTCAAGAAGCAAGTTCCCAAGCAAGCGACCCCATCTTGTTGCCAGCACTGGTTTTGATGGTTCTAGAGCTAGATCTGGTTAATTTGAGATGGGAGAAGAATTTCTTCTCAGATCACTCCAATACAATATGGATTGAGGGTGAATAGTTACGTTGCCAGAGGAAATGCAACACGATGGAGGAAATGGATATAGAAAAATGTAAACAGAAACAATTTCAATCTCTCAACTTCTCCCTCTTATCGAGTTGCGACAATGATGGAGCAGGATAGGAGAAGACGAGGAAGAAGTCGTGCCTTCATTATGCTTGATTTGCCATCATTGCTGCTGTAGAAATGAACATTGTTCCTTCTAAGTTTGTTTCTCCGTCGGGCTCGCTTTTTTAGGGAAGAAAAAAAGAGAGAAGAACAATGGAGATTTCAAGGAAAGTCAGCAGAATACAAAGGGAGTCAAATGATGGAATGAGGGAGTTGAAAAGGAAGATGTCCACGCTAAAAATTGAAATTTTTATTTTTTTAGACAGCACCTAAGGGGTGCAGTCTAAAAACACTTTTTAAATGATATAAAATTTAGACTATTATTTACAAAAATGTCATTGATCATATTTTTAAAATATAGATGAGATGATTTAAATAAGAATTTTTTTACTAGTGTTGATAACATAAATGTTCTCATAAGGATAATGATCAGGAAGGATTTCCAAAAGAGACTAGCAAGTTTTTGAAAGTTACAAAATGCATTATTGAATTAAATTAAAAAAATATAAATATATGAATAATGACATAAGTTTAGATATTTAATTATTGTAGCTAGTTGTTGCAGCCAGCCATCTTTGAACTGGTCAACATTGGTTTATTCTTCATTTGTGATGAGACCATAAAAACGACAAAACTGAAGGGAACTTTTTGTGCTGTGAGTGAACATGTACAAATGGGTTTATCTTTACCTCAATCCTTTGCGCAAGCAATCTTGGGGCTTCAAGCGTCAATGAGACTTGCGTATTTGATTTAATATGAGAAAGGATTACCAATGGGAGTTGGGTTTAGCGAGTTAATCTCTCACAACAAGGTAAACCAAAGTTCAAATCTCCACTGTTGAATGTGTTTATATTTAATACTCAATAATACCTCAAACATGATTGCTTAATAAATAGGACAATATTTTATATGAGATTTACTAGTTAAAACCCGCTAAATCCAACCGTTTTCTATTCCGAATACTCAACGCAAGTTAATAATTGCCAAAGAAAACTTCTTAGTTAGCAACTTTCAAAATAATTGAATACAACTTATCCTTAAATAAGAAAACTTTGTAACTCTAAATCTAAAAATAATATACTCAATAGATTGTACAAGATACTAAATCTTAAAAAAAAAGCTAGCTAAATAAATAAAACATAAAAAACATAAAAACTAATTAATTGTAGCCTTTAGGCATCTCAACTCTTGGTGAATTCCCCCTTCAGTGGTTGGATCTCTATTATTCCCTCCCCCTTTTGAAAGATTCGTCCTCGAATCTTTGTTACGCTCATTTACTTTCTTCTTGAAGGATCTCCCCATGGGTAGTAGATCTTCATAAGATTGAAATGGCTTAAGAGAAACCAAATTTACCTTGTGCCATCTTCTTGAAAGGAGAATTGATTTTTGTAACCATCATGTTGAGTCCTTTTATCATATTGTCATGGACAACCTAATAAGATATGGCTAACTGTCATAGGCACTACATCCTATAATACCTTATTGTGATATTTTCCAATAGAGAATGAAACTAGCACTTGGTTACACGTGCGTGCATCTGCACTATCATTGAGCCATTACTTAATATATGGTTTAGGGTGTTTTGATGTAGGGAGATTTAATTTTTCAACAAGATATTGGCTAGATTGGTGGAACTTCCTCTATCAATGATCACATTACATATTTTATTTTGAACAACACCTCTAGTACGAAAAATATGCTCACATTGCTCTTTCTCAAGATCTTCTTTTGGTTGTATATTCGAAGCATGCGTTGTCATCACTAGGAATTCCTCCTGCCGAACTCCTTCTACAAAAGAAAAATTTTCTAATGGTGACATGCCATCATCATTATTTTCACTTTGAGCACTTATATATTACTTTCACATCCTCCATCCTCAAGAATGAACATTGTCTTCTTATTTAGGCATCAAGTTTTCATATGCCCAATTTCTTGACATTTAAAACAATGAATTTTATTAGATTTAGAGGAATGGATTTATTGTCATAATTACCTTTAATGGTGACGCCCTTTAATTTTGGCTACTCCATTTGCTAAGTTTTGGGCCTAAATCCTTCTTTGATACCACAACATGTCTAGCCTCCAATCTTTTTTCAATTTTAGAGCTTTATGCACAAGCGCTCTTTTATCTATAAAGTGGTATATCTCCACCTCATCTGATTCATGAGTCATGACTAAGCCATCTGTATAGTGATTCATGGCGCCTCCTCATCTTCTTGTATCCCAGTTTTCATTATCAGGAGTTCCATTTCATGATCATACTATGCTGCACTCATAGAACCTTCATACAGACGTTGTAGTTTACGCTTCAACCAATTGTAGTAATGGCTTGGAACAAATTGTTTCCTCATAGAAGCCTTTAACTTTCCCAACTTCGAATTGGGCATTTTTCAAGAGTCATTTGTTTAATCTATAATCGATGCCAACAATTACTCTCGTAATTACTAAATTCAAGTGTAGCCAATTTTATCTTTTTGTCCTTGGGATAATCATGAAGTTTGAAAATTTGTTCCATCCTTCGTTCCCACTCAAGGTATGCATCTGGATTAGGTTTTCATGAAAAAGAAGGAATGTTTATTTTGACCCATGAATAATCTTTTCTATTAGTGTGTAATCTCTCCCCCTCCTTCATCTTCTGTAGTCGTATTTATACGCTTTAGTTTCATGTCTAGAAAGTGTAGAACTAGATGATGTTATTTGTTCATCATTCATCGTCGGTAGTCATATTTATAAGCTTTTGAAATTCTTCTCTGATAACATTCTTGAATGAATTAAATTATTTGAGAATGGCTGGTCGCAAGTCTTCATCACATGAATTTTCATGTGACATCTTCAAATACTTTTGCAACAGTAGCCTAAGACTTGTGGTTATGGACCGACTTGGCTCTAATACCAAATTATACAAGATTTACCAAATAAAACTTGTAAATTTAGGATTTTGATCAGTTAAAACACTTGAGAAAATCATCTCTAAATCCTTTATTATAAGAGGCTCCATAAAATTTATCATATTTTTGTAATCCAACTGTATTCTATCCTGAATACTCAATTCAAGTTAATAGTTGTCAAAGAAGACTTCTTAATCATAAACTTTCCAAATAATTGGATACAATTTATCCTTAAATAAGAAACCTTTCTAAACTTATCTTTAAATAAGAAACTTTCTAACCCTAATATAATTTAAAATGTTAAAATAATATCCTAAGTATATAAATCTTAAAAAAATAAAACATAAAGTATATAAAAGCTAATAAAAAACTAATTAAAAGGCATCTCAGCTCTTAGTGGATGCTTTTTTAGCCGTTGCATCTCTATCAATATATGTTTTAGAGAGAGAGAGAGAGAGGATCAACTATATTATCAAACTTAGTCACTTGTTCGTTATGAGGTTGTAACATGTTAAATCTTAAGTCATGCATAGGACTTTTCGTCCCATGTGAACTTGCGAGGTTTCTCTAGAAGTTATATAATTATAGAAAAAGAGGATGAGATGAGTTATCATAAAAGTATAGGAAATGAGCTACAAGGGGGTGTGAGAAATAATTTATTCTGTTGATCGGAAATTTTAAATTGGAAAATCAGATTGTATTATTTGGGATTTTTTTGAGTCCAATATCATAAAATAGACTTTGGAAAATCTGTGAATAGAGAGTTTCGGTATTTTTAAATGAAGTAGAAAGATTTATGAGTTGATATAGAGAAAAAATGTTTGCCTAACTTGTGGTTATAGGTATAACTATAAGGAAAAATATGTGATTAAGCAATATTTCTTATAAATTGACCCTATAGCCATTGCTTTTCCTCATCCAAGTAGTCCAGTTATGCGATTAATTAATTACCACAAAGATGTGACGTGTGATCACAGTATCGGATACCTAATAAGTAATCTAAACAGTATAAGTGAGAATAATAATCATTTATGGATGTTATGTAATAATGATTAGGATAACTGTTATTTCAAAGGAATGCTTTACAACTTTTTCATTGGACATTGCATGACGAGGGATTTGCAATTTTAATCTTTGAAAATTATTGTGATGTAAATTGTTCCGAGATGATCTTATGCATAGATTTATTTAAGAGACTAATAAATTGCATTGAATTTGTGATTTCCCCTTTTCTTTCTTTTTTTCTTTTTTGTGTGCTTGTTTTTAATTATATCCCATATCTCCTTGCATGTTGTGATGTGATTACTAAAGTAGGTTTTAAATAACTCAGGCCTTTATTACCAGAAAGGAAAAGTACTCAAGCTTTTAGTTTAGAGTAGTTTTAAGATTAGGATAATAAATGGGTAATCAACTAATCATTAATTCCAAATGGCCCTTAATTTCCCTCACTCAGTTAGTTTTTAAACATTCAAACGATGGTTAGATGCTCACTTCATTAATGTTCATTTTATGCCCATTCCCAAATCATCTTCAAGCTCAACCTAATCGAAGAAAATTGAAAAAACATTGCAGTCATTTATTATATTTATCTTGTGCTTTTTCTGAGTTGCAGACAGTAGAAATTATTCCATCTGGTTTGGTGCTCTTCATTCTGCGAAAGCTGCCTCCATAAAGAATATCTAATAAATACCAGCCCATCAGATGAGCTCTTGATTTCTTTTAACATCCAACAACACCTCTTATCGTTTTCATAGATCTTATTTCTTAAAAACGTAATTCCACTTATTTTCTACATTTTCTTCAGTGAATGATTGTACTGTTCTTTGTCTACTATAATAGCATGGCTATTGATTTTGATAAACTCATGGAGCTATTCAAGGCATCAACTTAAATAGCACACGATAGCTTCTTCACGGTCCAAAATCAATACATTATCCTCATTCTGTTTTCGATTATAATCTCTAATAAGAAAATGGCTTTGTAAAGAAAGCATGAATCCTGTTGGTGTATTAATGATTTATGAATAGGGAACTTGGCATGAAGCATGAATAGGGAACTTCGCATGATGTGTTGTACTGAGAATGCATGAGTGTAAAGAGTACATAAATGCGTTGAGCTACTAAGAAAGTACCCATTTAGTCTTATTTATAAGATAAATTTTTTTTATCCTATTTATAGATTATGTCATTAAGTTTTACAGGTAAATATATAATTGTATCCTTCATTTATTGGTAGTGGACTTTGTTCTCATGTAACAAAGTGTACACTCCATTTGATCCACAATATAAATCATTTCTCGAAGAATTGATTGATCTATAGTATAAATCACTTGCATAAAACTAATGATCATTTTTTTATCATACCGCTTTATTAATGCTTAAATGTGACTCATTGCATTTTTCTCCCCCTCCTTAATTCAAAGCCACATTCAAGAAGGGTAAAGTTGGAAAAATGCTTCAATTGAAAACATATTTAAGGAGTTAACCTTTATTTTTTTATTTTTGGTGAATTAGTTAAATTAACTTATATTGTGGATTAGAAGGAGTATTGAATATGTGTAAAGTTAAAAATTGTTAAACTTTAAGGAGTTAATGGAATTTAACTTTTTCTTGATTCTGATTAAATAAATATATTAGACGTTACTGATAAATAGAAGTAAATGAGTAATAATTTTGTACAAAAAAAAAAGGAGTGATGATCCCAAAAGAGATTAAAGCTTAACCGAAAATGAATGAATTATTGAATGTGTGTCATAAAAGCCCTTGTGTTGTTTTAAACAGAATTAATCACTTTCAACTTGGTTTAAGCCTGCAAGGCCTTTTATTTTATTGGTTAACTATCATTTGACTGAGTCCAGATTAAAATTTCATTAATTTTTTCTAACGAAAAAGATTAAGGTTTTATTTGATTTAGACGGAGGACCTTTCCTTAATCCCATTTGAAAGCGAAAGTTACATTGAATTCCTGTTTCATGCGTCACATGGTGGAAGAAGATGGAAATAAAATACATATATTCATGTGGTTAGCTATGAAAATTCAATTAAATAAACATGTATGGTTGAATTTGAAAATAAAACGGGTGATCTAGAATAATACTGAAACAACTTATTGAATAAGATATATGTGAATAATTAAATGCAGGTACTCTTTTTTTTTTCGCCAAATCAAGTATAACTTCTTGATGCAGTATTGGATCTGAAAATGAAATATTTGGTTGAATATACATCATACACTTGACATTTTAAGAGATATTAAAGAGGTTAAATATATTATTTAAAAATATTTATGTATACTATTTGATTATATATTAGCTTATAAATTAGACAAATTATTTTGAAGAAAAATCATAAATATAAATAATTTAAAATAATGAATTTAACTTCTTTGATCGGTCTAACATAAATCAATAAACTCTTATATTAAAGAAATAATAGTGCGAGTGTATTTGTGGGCTTACGCGCGTTGAGAGGTTAAAACATCTCGTCTGTAGGGATGGAAACGAATCAAAATTTGGCGTGTGATTTGTGCAGCATTTTTCAGTGTCGTCGTCTGTTATAAATATCCCTTGGTTTGAAGCGTGCCTTTGCGTCACTTTATTACTGTCTTTTTTTTACTTCTGATGAGCTAAAAGAAATAAATAAATATTTTCTAGCAAAGTTTTTTTTTTTTTTTTGGTTGAAGTTAAGATTCCTTCATACTGCCCAGAGAAAGTTCTCTAATTATTCCTGATTTCTCCAGGCTGAATAATGATTATTCTCAAGTTCGAACAACAATGGTAATACATTTTGTAGTATTATAATGTGAATTATGAAACACAATGACTAATTACACTTCCTTATGACATTTTTTTTGGCAATTGGAAATGAAATATATTTTGTAGTCAAGAAAAAATTAGGTGAATTCAATTCAAACAACTTATTAGAGTTGAGGTATACTTTAAAAGTAATGAGTTTCCATATATACTTACAAATTGTTTACCAACAAACCCCTCACATTGATGGCATAATTTAAACTCATCACCTTGAGTTTAATTTATTCAGATAAACATTTATTGGCATGAACAATGTTTTTTTTTATAAATCATCCGGTATCCTGGGTTCATTGCCCGCCTCAAACTAATCCAGACCTCCGCAAGGAGACCTTACGGTGGTAGCGAGGTACCAATGGGACAACCTTTACGTTAATTATCGCGTCTGTCACTCCCCAGGGTTCGAACCCTCGCCCTGAGAAATACTGATAGTAACCCTTACCAATTCTACCAAACGCCCATCGTTAGGAACAACGTATATTTAATACGATACGTATTGTATGATAACCACAATTCCTTGGGCCCAGCGGCAACCCTTAAAATAGATGAATCGACTCCTGTTTGTATTGTCTTTTTTATTTTTCCTGGCCATGTGTTTCCAAGTTGAAACCCTGGTTTTTTCATCTAAGCTATGTCCTGAAGATTCACAACCAATATTCAACAATACTCATTTTTGGACAAATACCTGTATTGCATCCCCAACCAATTATAAATAGAATCAACCTGTCTTTATAAAATTAGCGTACAAAATAACAAACCATGTCACATAAAAATACATTTAACTGTCAAACCTGAATATATGCTATAGCTTTTGGATCCAAAGAAATAAAGATTAGGCATATCTACAGCAAGACCAGATACCATCATGTTAGGACTAATAATAAGCACTTCCCTCATGCTAAATACAGCCATCTAGCCATCTATTTACAGAGGGAAGGGTCAGAGCAGCGAAGGTGTCTGTGAATCAATCAAATGCTATAGGTATGAAATTATCATCTAAAAGCATGTCAATATCAATCAGCTGCTCCACACCATCAACAGTATCTTCCGAATTGATCAAGTCCATGTCGCATGCCTGAAAATTGTCAAATGAATATTATCACAAAAGAGAACGTCAAGTGACCAACATGCTTAAGCGAAATAAGAGGTTATTGTTTATAACAGCTACTAGATGGCAGAAAAATACCTTAGTCTGACGGAAGTCCTCAACAACATTCAGCAGCCGTCGATATTGCGCCCGTGCTTCAGGATACTGAACCATGGACTTCACCCTCGAAAGGGCCTTCTGGAACCTTTCCTCACTTTGTTTCCTACCTTCCTTGAGAAAATCATAATCATCCTCTTTCAAAGGTTCACTTGGTTGGCAGGGTTCCTTGCTAGCAGCATCTGGTCGAAATCCACGTAAGCCACTGCCCTTGCGTCTCCAACGCAATATGACCTTCTCCAGGATTCCTACAGACCAGATGATTGACTTGTATTGCTTCCTTACCTGGTGCCCTCTTACATGAGCCTAAAAAGCAGAGAGTTCAATCAGTACAAGGATGCGTCAAACGTGGAGAGGCAAAGCTAAAGAGAAATAAAAAATAAGATACAAGGAAAACAGATTAAAAGACTCCTAATAATTTTTCATGTTTTCCAATTTGCTTCTTGATGCATCAAAATTTAGGAAAGCTGTTCGCAAATTTCAGTAGAATAATATTTGGCTAGCGTCATGTTATCTAAGAATTATACTTAAAGAAAGCTTCAGAATCCATATAACCATCTTGGCCAACGCAAGTGGTTTTTAACAACAGGATCTGAAAGCACAAGTTGGATCATTTCCTCAATAAGATACAACGCCATCCAAAGATCCCTTACATAGTCACATCAATGTCCGCAACAGGCACTACAACAGGTGGACAAGGTAACAATGACTCTGATGCTAAATTGATGAAATACGTCGAGGAGAGAGAGAGAGAGAGTTTTTTTTTGGGGGGGGGGGGATTTATGAATAAAGAAGTTGGGTTGTTTTAGAAAATTTATTATCACTAGCTTCATATACCCCCTTTCCTTTTTCCTTAATTTTAGTGCCTTTACTGGGGCAAATTTCTTGTCCACCGTACTTTCGTAGTTGTGTCATCCCTCTTGTTCTACTAAAATCTCCATTCCCTATAAATAACAAATGCCATTATGGCAGCAATCGAAGCAGAAATAAGTTACAGCAGAAAGTGAAAAAAGGAGTTGAGGAAATTATTTAATGAATTGAAGGGGAATGCCAATAATGGATGACTTCTCTACATGGTGAGGGAATTCTCAGTTTTGATAAAACTATAAACTCTCCAAATAAAAGCTAAGTACGACTGTACGTGAAAGATATGAAGAAGTTTTCAGAAAAAGCATGTGTATTCCCGCCTATAATTTTTGCAGCTTCAATTTTCAAATTGAAGAATAAACCAGAGATTCCAATTATCCAATTGAGGAAACAGGAATAACTAGTAGAAACTAAAATATAAAAGAGCTCCCATCATACAAAATAAGAAAAATAAGTATAATAGACACTCAAAAAAGACACTGAGACAATAAACCTGGATTTTCACAATTCTTTGACGAATTGTTAGGAATTCTTTTCTCTTCTTCCAACCACGGAACTTCTTCTGTATTTGTGTTGCTGCAGCATGGGTTAAACCGTCTCCCGGTCTAGCCTTGCCTGCCTTAGACCCTACAAGAGAAAGAGCTCGAGGATCTGACAGTCCAAACTTATCATCCTTGTACTCAGTTAACTGCTTCATTTGGAATGACTGCATTCTGAATACTTGATGTATACGATCAGCTGCTTGAGTAGCATTACGAACAGCAGTGAGAGAATCCTTAAGGCACAGGTCAGGTATATCCCCATAAAACAAAGGTGTTGCAGAACGTTCTGAAACAGTATGTACTGCTTTCATTCCTGAAGCTTCTTGACCACCATCTTCCTTTTGGTCATCCACAGTGAGAGATGCCAGGTGATTAGTTAATGAACATTCTGCAAGGAAGCCTGAGATTCCCTTGTGTCCATTGCTAGAAGCAAGATCTGCAGGTGTTGTACCCAAAGGAAATGCTGGAGATGGATCAGCCACTGCTCCAGGGTTGGCACCCATAGTGACAAGGAGAGCAACTGTCCGCTCTCTAAACAATTGAGGACAAGCAATAACATAAGCAACTCATGTTATGCCAAATAGAAATTAATTTCAGGATAAAAATCAACAATCACAAGTAATGCGATAGATAGAGTAGTTTATGTAGTAGTCGTAGCAGACCACAGCAATCATTAGAAGCATGATAATAAGCGTATGACTAGTATGCATGTTCAGCACCCAAACACTAAAACAGTTCGAATAGTGCAAAGATAAAATGTGAGTTTCAATAGGGAAACAGAAAGAGATGAAAAAACATTTAGTAACTTCATGTCAGAGGAAAAACTAAATTTCTATACGGAATCCACATTTCTAAATGACAGATATGTGGACAAAATCCAAGCACTAAGAAAATGCCAACCACATAGATGTGATTTATGCTGACATAATATACTAAATCGTACATTCTAATGACACTAACCTGCCACAAGAGGCAGCCCAATGCAGAGCCGTCCATCCATTTATGTCCCGGAAATTGATATTAGCTCCAGAAATAATTATCGGTGCTATGGTCCAATCATAACCAAGAGCAGCTGTTAGATGTAGCACACCCTGTCCCTCCTCATCTAATACATTTGGTCCTTTACCATCTTCAGCTACTTTGTGAAGTAACCATGAGTACAGCTTCTCTTTTACCTGTCTGTGAAATTGCTTCTCCTTTACCTTCTGCTGGGACAAGTCCATATCTAAAGTTGTCTCTTCCTTGTTTGAATACTCCTCTTCTTCCTTCAATGAAGCAAGCTTATAAATCAAGTTTCTTTTCTCTGTATCATTATCAAATGACATGTCATTTGAAGGGTGCGCTGGCTTTGAATAAAGCAAAGCTTCCAATCTCAAATAAAGCAGAATTTCAAATGAACTGCTGTAAATATCTTCAACTTCTACATCTTTGGCAAAGCCCTCTCT
>JANTPZ010084077.1:0-12329 GCA_025593235.1 Vachellia pachyceras
TGAACTTTTCCCAATATGCTTATGCAGGCTACTTTCCCAACAGACCCTCCATTGCGAGGAACAAGATGCCTACAGAGGACACTTCTAAGGAAGAGTGGGAGAGATTTCTGAACAAGCCTGAGCAAGCCCTCTTGGAGAGTTTCCCTTCACAGATTCAGGCCACTATAGTGATGGCGGTTCTGTATCTGCTATCTGATCACTCCTCAGATGAAGAGTATATTGGGCAGAAGATAGAGCCTTCATGGGCTGAGGATCCAACCATAAAGGAAGCATTTGGGAAGTTCAATGGGAGGCTGAAGGAGATTGAGGAGATTATAGACGCAAGGAATGGTGATGAGAAGCTGAAGAATAGGAATGGAGCTGGGATTGTTCCTTATGAGCTAATGAAGCCATTTTCTGGTCCTGGGGTTACTGGAAAGGGAATCCCAAATAGCATATCAATTTGAATCAGTAGCATGATCTAAGTAGACAATTAATGGTGTGTAATTTGATCATTGGTGTTGGCAAAAAAAAATAAAGGTAATCTGATCATTTAGATGTTTACATCGATCTAGCTTTGGTCCAGGAAATTTAGTAGTTGAAACTAATGAACTCGTGAAAAATCAATCCTTCTAAAATAAATGAATTTGTTATTTTTAAAGAGCATTTCGTGCCACTATTATGTTTTGTGGGCTAAAATTAATAGCTCTGTAACTTAATGAACTAACATAACACACACAGGATGCAAATATTCTGATGCAGAAATTGAGTGACATATTTGATATTTCCTGCAATTCTATTCGATTATGCTTACTAATTCTCCCAATTATTCACAGAAGTCAAAGAATAACTTGGAAACCTCTTTTGCTAAAAGTCATTATATTGTTTTTTTTTGGGTAATAAAACGGGGCAATTGTCCATGCAGCTAACAACTAAAACGGTATACTTCTAGAATTGTATAAACTTATTATATCTCTATGTAGCTAGTCATCCAAACCATTTGGGGGTTCTTCTAACAGCTGCACAGTATTAGTTTGAATGAAGCTCCATTTGGCTAGCCAGTCAGCCACCATGTTCCCCTCTCTAGGTGTATGTCTCATCTACTTCCCATCCATAATTCAATAATTAATTTACTTTGCATAAGAATCTGTTGTCACCTTCTCCTCTTCTTATTGCCCCTTCAAATTTATCAATTACAACCTTTGAATCTGTTCTATTACCACTCTTCTAGAAGAAAAGTGCTCCAACAAGGTGATTCCACTGAGGAGGCCCCACTTCTCTACATCCTCTGCACTACTTCCCATTATGATCTCTAAAAACACCTCCACATCAAGCCATCTTCTTCCCTTCCACTGCTCCATCAATATTCAATTTTATCCATCCTTCCTCTAGTATTTCCCATCTTACTTCAATCCTATGTCCCTTCTCCCCTTCACTACTTGCATAAGACTCTAATTTCTCCCACATACTGTTTAATTGCCTTTGCAGGGTCACTAGGTCTAATAAAATTGGTTTCAAACATGGTATCCAATGCCACAAAAGCCATACACATACATCAAAGACTAAATTCCAATCAGTCCACATACCTTTGTTTCCTGTGAGGTTTTGCACAAACCATTCTATCAGAGACGCTTCAAAAAAGTTCCTAGCTATTTTTCCATTTAGAAGTTGCAGCCATACACTTTTTGACATATAGCGGTCAAGGAGTACATGCAGTACATATTCATTTTCTTCGTACAAGTCACACATATTGGCGATGTTTTTAGGATCATACTTCTTTCAACTAAGGTAAATAATCCACCTATGGCAGCCATCCATAGAAGTACTTGCACTCGTCTAGGTCCTTTCCATCCCCAAATTGCTTTCTATACTCTGTTGGTCAACAAATCATCAAATCCCTTCAGGTAGCTGTACATGTCAGCTACTGAATATTGACCATGGGATGTGCGAATCCACTTTAATCCATCATTGCCCTCCTCTCTTCTAGGTGGTAAAACAGCTTGTATACTCTCAATAATCTCATCAGGTTCCAACCACCCAAATTATTTACAAGCTCAGCCACTTTAACCTCATTCTACTCACTGTTTAACTCTTTTGTACACTTGGCTGAGAGGGGGCCCTCCCCAAAATTCATTATATTGTTTTATTATTAGTTTAACACTCATCGGAATTCTCAAGCTTTATTCAAGATTTGAATGGCCGTTTAATTTACAGAATAGAACGAACATAAAAAAACGGAACAAGTAACTTTAATAAATAAAAATATCCATCATGTTTGTAATAAAAATAACACTGTATAAACAAAATGGGGAAAAATAATTTAACGAGAAAAGGAGAGAACGTGTGAACATCGAAAATAGAAAACAATTATTAACAGTCTATTTGTTTCCCTCTAATTAAGAGGATTCTAATAAACATTCCAAAGATGTATGTGATCGTGTTCCTACATTCCAGCTACATCCGAATACATTTAACCTTTCAATTTCGTATACCAATAAGCCTTTCAATACGTTTCAATTTCAAAGAGTTCAAAAATATTAATACATTTTTCAATTTTTTCCCTGAATATCGCACAGAATTATTTAATGATCGTTGGAACAGCCCCAAAAACAAAACGGAAGGCCAAAAAACAAATCAATGATCTCATTTAGCCGGCAACCGTCTTCTTCTAAGAATGTGATATGGATGGATACTTGCTACTGTCGGAGCCTTTCAGACACTTGCCCACATCAACCAAGCTATCAGCTGATGGAGTGAAAATGGTGGACTCGCTTGACTGAAAATATGAATCGTTCTTTTTTTTTTAACGGTAATCAAAACTACTCTTTTTTATTTTTTTAGAATAAAGAAAAAGAAAAAAAAAAGTTAAGCAAAATGTAGTAAGAAGGAAAGAAAAAAAGGTTAAGCTGAAAGAAGTGGGTTTGATTACTTAAATGATCCCATAACAAAATCATACACCTTGAAAATAGTAAAATATACCATATGGTTAACAGAAAGTTAACAGCGTTACTAAATTT
Source organism: Vachellia pachyceras (assembly GCA_025593235.1). Lineage (NCBI taxonomy): Eukaryota > Viridiplantae > Streptophyta > Magnoliopsida > Fabales > Fabaceae > Vachellia > Vachellia pachyceras. The sequence continues at coordinate 2,997 of JANTPZ010084077.1, forward strand.
ACATCATTATTAATTAATTATTGATAAAATTACACCCTTAAAAAGTTAATTGAGTTGGATACTTTTGACTAATATTCGTTGCTAAATTTGCACATTTAACCAAACAATTTTTCATCTGCAAACTTCCCGAAATTAGATTAAACAGATTTTCTTAAAAATCATTAATCTTAAATCTAAATGATCTCTCATTGATTATCCAAATTGCTTTTTTACCTCAAGGTACAATGGAACATCCTTTCCATCTAGAGGTTTAAGATTAAGATAAGAAGGTAAACTATATTTAAAAAAAAAAGATAAGGGCAAATTGAAACCCAAATTCCTCCTCGCTGAGAGAGGGTCAGGTTGTTTTGGTAGAAAAGGAGAAGGGGGATAGAGTGGGTGTGATATATCAACTGATTCCATGTAATACAAACTTGCTGCCTACTTCAGAATACATGTACAAATATGTTAGGCAACATCTCTGTGCAGAGAATTTTCTTTTCTTTTCTTTTTTTCTAAAATAAAGGCTATCCAAATTAAAATAAATACTACATTTTCTAAGCCATTCACCTATTGAGGGGCACCACACACTGCCATCAAAGTAGTCACAAACCCACCTAAGCGTGGAAAAGAAACTTTGCAGCCTTATTTTCGATGCCTTTTCCATACAGACTCTGACTGCGTGTCCCCCTGCCAATTTTCACATGCATTAATTCTTATTTCAAGAGAGAAATCAGAAAACGAAGCTTGAATATTGAAAGCATATTTTTTTAGTGACATGAAAGCATATATTTTAGGTCAAACTAAAACATAATACCAAGTAGATCACCACATGCTAACTTAAATTGTAACATGAAATCCCTGGCAATACAATAAACTGAAATCTTAACAGGATTAGAAAATCTGCTGATTGAAAACTAATTATGCCCTCGTGTGTGCTGATTGGTTGGTTATTAAGAAAGTCTTTAGGCATGGCAAACCCACTACCGTCCTCTAACAGTCGTGGGAGCATTAACCCACTTGTTGTAAACAAAAGTTCCATGAGGGGAGAAGCATTGCATATGTAGACAGTGTCAAGTGGCTAAAATTAGACGCACATACTGATTCAAAATAAGTGGTGTTTCCGACACGGGAAAAGTGTTGGGTCATGATTGAATCAAAAGGGCATGGCATCACATAAAAGATTAGGCACTTCGAAATGAAACGATGTTCACCATTTTATGAGTGAGTTTATTATCATAATAACCTAATAAATATTTTTAAAAAAAGAATTCATCCATCCCCCTGCATATAAATAACAGGAACATGAAAGCTTACAGCATGAGAAAGTTGCTCACGAATATAAGCCATTGATCGTAACATGGCACCCAATGTGTCCCTGGACACCTGAAACTTTACTTCAGACTCCCCAGAAGTTGTCTCAGTATCTTGAAGCTGAAACAATTTAAATTATTACGTTCAATATTTATAAACTGGACAAAACACATAAAGGATCAAGAGAGATTTTTTCCCCTACTACTACAGTCAAAACAAAAAATGTAACAGCTGGCTAGATTTCAATGATTCTGATCATGCTCTTCCATTTTTTTTAGTTGCATTAGTAGAGTTTGATCTTTTGACCACTAACCATATCCTACCCCATCCTTACTTAGCTGGCTTGCCATTTATTTCTTTCTTTCTTTGATGGAGCATGTATCAGACATAATTTCCACAAGGTCATTTACCAAAAAGAATAAAGGCCTAACAATCCCACATCTAATCTATAACTATAGAAAATCAACATACACGTATCCTAATGTGACTTACATGAACAGAATGACAATAGTCATTAGTCCCAGTCAAGCTAAGACTTTTTAGTGAGCATAGTGAACATGATTCCTTCTATAGGCAGGAGTTATTTGCCTCCTAATGTGACTTATAAGTCAGAATGCTACTTCCCATTTGGTTGAAAGAGACCAGGGGCCCCTACTATCTGTTCCCTAATATGTTTATATTTTGACTGAGACTGGAGCAAATCTCTTATATTGATCATTACGTTTAATACTAAATGTTAGTCTTGTGTTTGGTCATAAAAAATGTTAGTCTTATGTAAACCAGCAAGTTATATTACCCCATAAAAAGCTTTAAAACCTACTAAAGATGCCAGAAATTATCTGACATAAGAAGTCTTATGTCATCATACATGGCAAAATTCTTCATTACATCAAGAAGCTCTGGAAAAGATAATTAATATCAGTATCCTCCAAACCAGACCAATCTTATCAATCACATCACAAGGGCTCTTAATGGCATATTCTATCTTCATAAGGAGAAAATCAACATGCAAACATCCTTCCCCCACCTATAAACCCCAAAATGCTAGAAAGCAACAGAGCCTATGGATGTTCAGATTTGAATGAAAACCCTATAAGAATCGCATACCTTGAGATTTATTACAGCAACCTTATTAACTGGTGTTGAGAGCTGCTCACTGATGTAGGCCATAGACCTCAACATCGGTTCCAAGGAAACTCTTGAGAGCTGAAACTTCACCTCAGATTCTGCTGATGGAGTCCTGCTGTAATCTTGCAACTGCAACAGTAAACTTTGAGAAATGCTAAAGACCTTGAACGCTTAACTGGTAGGAGCGTGTTATTAAAGGATAAAGCCAAAAGCAAACACAAAATGGCTATGCCTTCAAGTGGCAGCATAAGTTACTTCCCACGCATATAAAGCATTGGTATCTAAACGAACTCCTGAGCAATAAATATATAATACTTATACAAGCATTTTATAGTTTGAGTTTTATAATAAGTATACCTTCAAATTGATAACAGCTACTCTATTCCCAGGAGTTGAATTTTTGTTCTCCATTATCCAAGTCATTGATTTCAGATGGGGGAGAACCACCTAATTGAACCAATAAGGACCAGATCAACTTCATGCAGTCCTACTAGAGACCACATAATATTTTGAACATTAAAAAATAGAAACAAAAACAAAATTGATACCTTTCTACATACCATGCTGTCAGATGGACCATCATCTCGCTGAAGGGAAACAGGAGCCATCCGAGGCAAATTTAGATCAGCAACTGATTGAACAGGAGCACCAGCATCATTAAGATTAAACCTCCTCATTATTTCATCATGCTGTGGCCATAGAAGAGGGGTTGTATCAGAAGCTGAGGTAGAATTTTTTTTGTCATCATAAGCAGTCCCACTAGTCTGATTGCTAGGAGGAGCAACTTTAGAAACACTTTTCTTCACAGCTGCAATCTTCTTCCCACCTTCTTTAAGGGCACTGAAAGCAGCGTTATATGTTTCCATGGTCACTGCCCCTTCCTCAGCATATCTGATTGCTTCCCTACAAAGATTGCTATACCTTGATGTTAGAGACTCCTGTCCATGTAATTCACCAACACGTTCATCTGATCCAACACCAATTTTTGCATTTCTTGTCCACCGTCTTAAGATGTAATGCGGTGGTAATGTAAGTACATTGGTCACTGTGAAAACAGTTAAGACATGCCTGCAAAGAATGCCTGAGTACTCAAACATTTGACAACTACAGTTAGCTCTCAACTCTGAATGGTTTAATGTGACAACATAGGCCTTTTGATCGTCCTCAAACTTTGCAACTGTGAATGTGCTATTCACCTCATCACCTTCAATTCTATTGGCCGTATAAACAAATGTTTCAACTAGCTCTTCTTGAAACAGAGAAAATATTTTTCTTGTATAAAGACCAGCAGCCTGTTTTTCCATGGGTGAAGGTGTCCTCAAAACAGGTGTGGTGCAAATAGTTTCAAAATCTGCTTCTATTTCTTTCTCAAACCAGTTCTCTAAAGCCCTTTCATACTCCCTAAAGAACACTGGTAATGTTGTCTGATGGTTGACATAACCATCAAAAAAAGAACTGTCAAATCCTCTACTAGAAGATATAGCAGCAAAAAATGAATCACGAAAATATGCTGGAACCCACTGAGCACGAGCATCATACAATGACTGAAGCCAATCATTTCTTCTGAGCTCATATTTGTCAAGGATAAAACTCCAAGATGACTCAAATTCCTCAATGGTCTCCATCAGGTTAATACAATTATAAAGGTCAACCTGAAAGTTTGGATAAGCATGACAAACATGTGCCAACTTTTCTTGGCCTTCTCTCAAGACATGCCACTTACTTATACAGTGGCGTGTTTGAGGAAAAACTTGAGAAACTGCTGCTTGTGTTGCTTTGTTTTGATCTGTAATTAAAGAGACAGGCTGGCGGTCATTCATTGCTGTCAAAAATGTCTTAAAGAGCCACAAGAAAGAAACCTTAGAGTCATCCAAAAGAAGTGCACAGCCGAACAAAATCATTTGACCATGATGGTTAACCCCAGTAAATGGAACAAAAGGAACTCTGTATTGATTCACTTTGTATGTTGTGTCCAGGGTCACTGCATCACCAAAATGACTGTATGCCATTCTTGATCTAGCATCGGCCCAAAATACATTTGACATACGATTTTCTTCATCAAGTTGTATAGCATAGAAGAAACCAGGATTTTCAGCCTGCATTTTCTTAAAATACTCCAGCAGGTTCTGAGCATCTCTCCCCAATGTCCTCTTTCGAAGAGGAGGCCTACCGGTATTATTCATCATTGTAGAATTCCTCGCTGCATGATTTGGTTTAAGTGGAGGAGTGTTCTTAGCTTCACGAATATTCTCATTAGGAACACAATTCCCATCCATGGATACATACATGACACCACTTGGAACAAGTCCCACTCCTTGGTAAGTTTCAGGCATGGTCTTTCCAACACTAGAAAAATGCTTGCGTGGCCGAAGATGATGTACCTTACCAGGATTCACCATGGAATGGCTATGCTCTTTCACAAACTTTGTTATGACCCATTTATTTTGACCTTCTAACTCTACTTTAATCATTGCATCACAACTGTCACCAAGCCTTCTTTTTAAACCTTCCTTGCCACAGACATACTCCCGATACATGATTGCCCCATCAGCTTTAGAACGGCCATGCTGGCCAACTTTAGTGGTGAAACCCACACGTTTGGCATAGTCACTGTAGAAACTCCTCACAGCATCTTCAGAATCAAACTCCATGCCAACATATGGCTCATCCTCAACATGAGATCCAGAGTTTTCAGCATTGTTAACTTCAACTTCACTAGGTTCAGCATCCCCATCATTGGTCATAGCTCGATGACCAGTCCCTTCATCCACATTTATTACTTGAACATCCATTCGAAATGCTTTCTACTAATAAGTTATGTAGCACCTAGTTCATGGGTAAATGTACTCGGCAATGAACTGCATGCTTTATCCGCAATAAATTAAAAGTCTGGCTGACTATGTTGCCTGTGTTCCAAATGAAGTCATGATTAAACAATCATTTTAAGAATAAAAATATCCGGAAGTACTGCACAGATGTTTTCAACAGAAAGAACATTATCCTTCTCAGCATGCGTGCAATCATGTTCACCATGGATGTTTTCAGTGATGAAAGCAACCAAAACAAGAATAAATAAATAAAAATATCCCAAACAGTGCATATCCAGCGAAAAAAATTACCACATTAAGCGTGCATAGAGGGAGATTGATAAAAAAAAATTTGTCTCTAATTAGACATTACCAAGTTAAAACTAGCTCGCATAGGCAGAGAGAGGCGCGCGCAAGGATGCATATATCTGATATGCATAAAAACTATGAGAATTGACTTAGGCTTTAATGGAAAAGTATAGTATAAACAACATAGCTGCAACTAACGGTCTTAACGATCATAATTTTGAATATGCTATGAGAAATATCCATCAAAATTCAATTTATTTAGCTACCCGTATGAGTAATTGAACAACATTGAGTAAGTAGAAAAAATAAAATGAAAATGAAAAAAAAAAAACTCTGCACACACACTAAATACCAGTAAACACAAAATAATTATGCCATGAAGTTAACCGGGGACAGTGTAATTGTTATAGAAAATCATTCACCCAAAAATATTGCATAAAAGGAACCATCATGTAAAATTGGAAACGCCCACTTACCACAATAAATGCTAAATGTGACTCAAAATCCACATCAAGCCGACGACGACAATCAATTTTCAAAGTCTCGCAATTTCAGAGTAGAGAAACCCCAAGAAAGTTAAATCCACAGGAAGCCAAGCAGAACCTCGTAGAACGCACGCGAACAGCGAAACTCGGTGCAAAACGACGGTGGTCGGGGAGGCAGTTAGGGTTTCGGCCAGTCCTGTCGATTGCGGAGTCGAGGGAGAGGAGAGAGAGGGCAGGGGTGAGAGAGAGAGTGTGTGTGTGAGTGCGCGTCACGTAGATTCGATATGACATAAGTGCACACGCGTGGTATTGACCGTTGGATCTAAATCGAACGGTGACGGTTGAGTTAGGCCGAACGGCTCTCGCAGATATCAAAATCGAATCTTGGCTTATTTTGTGTGTTCTATGGTGGGATCTTTCAAGTGCATGACCTAAGGCTGTGGGCTCCTTAACACATTGCCTCGTATTTTCCCTTTACGCTTCATTGTAAAACTTTGAGATCTTTCAGTTTCATTTTTTATTTATTTTGAATTTTTCATTTACTAGTAGTATTTCATTCTGATTTTGATCCCCATAATTTTATAAAATTTGAATGTAAAACTTAATTAGAGAGTTTATTTTATATATTTGTCAATTTTTCAAATTACTTCTACAATTGCTCTTTTAATAATAATTAAGTAGGAAATGGATGGAAATGTATTTTGGATCAAAAAATCTGTAAACTTGCCGCCTTCAGCGTTTGATAACTTTTTCTTTCAAAGTATATTATGAGCAAATTATGAGCAAAAAGCTCATTTTTTACACAATGCATTCTACCAAAATGCACTATGAATCCAACGTTTATTTAAACATAAATGCATTATATTAAAATGCATTCTGGACAAAAATCTTTTTCCAAAATACATTTTGGCCAACGGTCATTCTCGCAAAGGTTTTTCAAGATAAAGGAAATTGATGAAAATGATTAGTGTATTTTAGAGAAAAAAACATGTCAGATTAAATAATTTCTTTAATTTAATCAAATTAGTTAAATATGTTTTACATTATGGACAGAATAACAATTCGAAAGATTATAATTAAGCAACAAAAATAGTGGGTGCTTATGATTAATATGGGATTTAGAATCCACTTTTCCAGACTTAGGGCTTGTTTGGATGTGATATTGAAAATAGTTTTTACAGATTTCGAGGTAAAACCAAGGTTTTGGAGAATATATTTTAAAAAATAGCTTTACAAATTCCGAGGTAAAACCTAGATTTTGAAAAGTGATTAATCTCGTATTCTCACCGTTTAAACCTGGGAAGGGTTTGAGCCCTTCAAGTATAAACTTTTTCTGAGTGTTAAGGTTCAAAAATTTGTACTGGAAAGTTTTGGAAGTGGGGATTGAAAGTTTTTACTTCGAACTTAGTTTCAATTGAGCATTATTTAGTCTCAGCACTCTAAATGTAGCTTTTTGCTTATTTCTATCACCTCCGCGATCTCAAGTGTTATCTTTTTTCTTTTGCATTGAAATATGCGAGAAGAATCAAACCTGCATGCGGCCCTGAAGTATCAAACGTTTAAGTGGCATTGGAAAGTCAAACCTGCGAGTGGAAGAATAGATCAGAAGTACCTTTCATCTATGTATGTACACATAACTCAGCTCTCAATCCTGTTTAACTGTCACTCTCTGCAAAATAAAATAGAACAGCGTTTTAATTTTTTTTTTTCTTGCAGCCTAAATATTATATTTGTTGGGAAACAAAAAATGGATTTAAAATCTGTCAACAAGGCACAACGTTTTAAGTTCCTTTTCAGGTGAGATACATGCGTGGCAAAATCTGGAACATAGGATGACATGGGCGGTTATTGATTATGTTGAATGCATCCTCTCCATTCAAGGGCTGAATGGAGAGAATTTGTTCTCAGTGATCCTCAGTGATGACGTCTATACTCCTTGTTTGTCTTGTTGTTTTTTTCCTTTAGCATTTTGTTTTTATGGTCATCACGAATGTCAAGCTTTGTTATGGACATTTCTAGTTGAGAAGCGGCCTTGCCTTAGCTTTCATTCTAAGATTTGGTTGATTTCTTGTTGATTCTTTCTCTTCGATTCTGGTTCTTTATTTTTGTTTCTTATCATTTTGCTGTTGGATGGAAACTGGCCCAGCCTGGACATTAACCCAACCCAATCTTATGCTGGGTTATCCCAGGTTGAATGGGGCATTGGGTTCAAATTCTGAACCCAGAGGATGCCCAGTCAGGTTTTAGGTTGATGCCCAACCCATTAGAGATTTGAATAATTTCCATTGTATTTTAATGCCTCCTTTGTTGATGCCTTTTCATTCTTGTACCAGAGGCACTTTTCAACATTTTGAAACCTGAAGATCCTCTCTCAGTGAAAATTTTGCCCCTCTCCATCTAGCTCCACTTCGGTCCATTCCACCATTGTGGAGGGTAAAAAACTTTTGCAATCTTAAATACTTGTATAATCTTCCTTGTTCTTCATTTCCTTTACCTGTCCAAAAATCAAAACTTTGCTAGAGCTGGGAATTTATTATGGGCCGTGTCATCCTCTATTCTACTGCTTTTAGTAATGATAATGGTTGGCATCACTTGGGCTCAGGGTGTGCTTTTGATAATATCTGATGACAAGCATGAAGGTATAATTTCAAGCTGTTGCGCATTTTACCATGTTTATTGTGATTGTGAGTAGTTTAGTCTTGGAAAGAAGGAACTTCTGATGAGTAAAAAAGATTAAATAAATTGGTTTAATTGACTACAGAAGATTAGACTTGGGGTGAAGGAACACTGTCGATGGAATCAAGGAGCTCAAAACTGATATAACCAGAATATACTGTTACATTATGGTGCTAAATGGCCCAAAAAAGAAATCATGCAACAGGAAGTTTGGATGCTGCAGGCTCATTGAACGCAGCTCTATTTCTTTTTTAATATCTTATTCTGTTTTAACATAGATTGCAAGTGTATTTTTTCACATATCTTTTTCTGTTTATTCATCTTTCTATTTCTATTTGTACTTTCTGTAACAGGATTGAATACAAAAGTTAGGCAAAATGGAGGATGATTTTGATACCCTGAAAATCAGAAACATATGTATTTTGGCACATGTTGATCATGGAAAGACTACACTGGCTGATCATTTGATTGCTGCTTCAGGGGGTGGCCTACTTCACCCGAAGTTGGCTGGACGAATTAGATTCATGGACTATCTTAATGAGGAGCAAAGGAGAGCCATCACCATGAAGAGCTCTTCCATTGCTCTTCATTATAAAGACTACTCTATTAACCTAATAGATTCCCCTGGTCATATG
>JANTPZ010084079.1:0-10130 GCA_025593235.1 Vachellia pachyceras
GCACCTATGGGAACCATGATGCAACCGACAATGCATGATCCATTTTTCGCTTCTAATGTAGTTGCTGCTCCACCTTCTGTCCAGATGGCTGCTATGTCCAACCAACAGCAGGCTTTCATGTTCCAGCAGCAGCAGCAGCAAATGATGATGATGGGTCCCCAGCAACCATCTGCTTATCCTTTGGGAAATCCTTATGCAGCCACTGTCCACCCCTATGGCTCAGGTATGCCTGTTCAAGCATACAATCCATACACCGGTTTCATCTAGACACTCAATCCAGAAAACAAATTCTTTCTATATAAACTTGATGAGGAGAAAAAATGCGGATGCTCAGTTTTGGATTCTGATATTGGGGAACATGAAGGATAGACAGACTTGTACTATATGTTGTGTATGTGCAGTAGATAGCAAGAGTGAAATTCTTTATTCAATAATTTAGTGAAAGGTTTTTCATTATTTGGTTATATGAAGTTCAAGAAAACTGATAAGGAGCTTTGATTCACACCACTTAGATTTTTCCCCCTTTCTAATTCCTGATCCATTATTGTTAATGCGTTAGCGGCTCTCCTATTTTGGCTCTTTTTGGTTGGATTTCTTCATATATGTATGATAGAAATTGTTTGTATTATGTGATTGTTGATACTTCATTTAGCATCAACTTTGACAACTTTCAGTAGCTATCCTTTAATTTCGTAGTCAAGTTTAAATGTTAAGTGATCACTTGTCAGCTGTCTGTAGAAATTGTTTGTGTAGATACTTAATAGCATTACTTCACCACTATGGACACTCGTTACTTTCTGGTATGTTCCGAATATTCAGTTGTAGCAGTTATCACAGTTTTGTTCATGGAAGGAATCATATATAATATACAATAACCGTTGATTTGATCTACAAAGATGTAATTAATGGTTTGAAAGATGTAATTTTCTTTTTACTAAGCATGGATATCCTTCTTACTGAATTAATCATGTTGAGAGCCTACTGTCAGGGTACTAAATATGGGTATACTTCTTAATGAGTATTTCAATTTTGATTTGTTATCCAGTGAACGATTAGAATTTTTGGCAGTCCAGTGCTAAAATTTTGAGCAGCAACGATTAAATATTATAGCCATCTCCCTACTTTTTACTCTGCTTTCTTTTTCCCTCTTTCTGTCTCAGTCCCGCTCTGATCTCATCTATCCCAGAGTGGAGTGAAAGCAAGTAGGGAAGATCGTTATGATCTCATCTAAAAATCTACCCAACTTGATGGTAGAGAAATAATAGATGAAAACGATTTTGATGCAGAGATATATAACGACAGAGGGGAGTAAACGAGACACAGATGATGGTGAACCAATACCAATATCTCTGGGGAATGTAAATTATCTTTAACCAAAATAAGGCCAGAAGATAAGAGGGTTTGATTGAGGGACCTCAAATGTAATTACGAGACACCCCTCGTATTGGGTTCAGTGGTCAAAAAGTGGACACTTATAAAAAAGAGATGGTTTGATTTTTTAGATTGTTGCGGTGCTGGGTCCGTTTAGAGTTAATTCTCACGTGGTTAACACTACTCTAACCAAGGATCAAGACATATTGGGTTCTTGTGATTTGGGATCAGTTTGGGAAAGCGGTGGAGAAGTGCTTTCATATAAGTTGAGTAAATATGTGAATTAGATTAATTCGATTTACAGAAAAAACACTGTTAAACGTATTGTTGGATGTAATAAACCTTACCCAAACACAGTGGCGGACCTAGGACTCTGACTCAGGGGTGCAAATTATTTTTTGAGAAGATAAATGTGATTTATTCTTAATATCTTTTGAGAAGAATTTGACAAAAAATTTAGTGTGTTTAAAATTAGCAAATGAGTGGGTGCAAAATAAATCACATAGTATTAATATATACCTAATTTTCTGGAAGTCAGGGGGTGCGGCTGCACCCAGTGAAAGGTACATGGGTCCGCCCATGCCCACACACTCACTTGGTTGGCATCCTGCGTTTGGCTTTTGGGTGAGTCTAACCCCACACCTAAAATTTTTGTACAAGGAAATGTAATTCTCAGATATGTCTTGTACAGCATAGCTACATCTGTTTTTGGTTACTTCCTCGTCATATACACCTGTGTTTTCACTTGGAGCAACTTGCGATTTTGTTCAACTCAATGAACTGGCCTTTTTCTTTTGGGCTGATTCAGTTGAAGATTTTTTTTAATGATTTAATGCAGGTGTGATGATCACATGTCATGTCTCATGATTTTTTTTCCTTGAGTTAATTGGCCTCCTTCTGATTCTCTACTGGAGTGTTTTGGAAAGCTTCTCAACACCCCAAAAGTACGTTAACAGTGTTTTTCCGTAAAATGAGATAATTTCTTTTACACATTTACCTCATAAATGGTAAAAGTACTCCTCCAATACTTTACCAAACGGTTTGTCCCGCTCATTAAATAGGTTTTCTTGTGTATTATCCATTACTGTGCAAGTATCATTATCCGTTGTCATCAACCTATAAATAGCTGTCAATGACACCTATTGTTACTATAAGTACCTATGGCTCCTTCCCAAGTTCGCAACCGCACCGAGAGGCTCTGCGCTACAAGCAGGGGCAAAATGGCAGTGCCTTTGATTAGCAAGAAAATTGTTAAGAAGCGTGTCAAGAAGTTCAAGAGGCCTCAGAGTGACAGGAAAATCTCTGTCAAGCCAAGCTGGCGAAGGCCGAAGGGTATTGATTCCCTTGTGAGAAGAAAGTTTAAAGGATGTAGATCGATGCCAAACATCGTTTACGGTTCAGACAAGAAGACCCGCCACTATCTCCCCAATGGATTCAAGAAATTTGTTGTGCACAATGCCCACGAGCTGGAACTCCTGATGATGCACAACAGGACGTACTGTGCTGAGATAGCACACAACGTGTCGACACGTAAGAGGAAGGAGATTGTTGAGCGGGCGGCTCAGTTGGATGTCGTTGTTACCAACAGACTGGCCAGGTTGCAGAGCCAGGAGGACGAGTAATTCTCTGAAGCTTGTGTTGAAATTGTACTGCTTATACTGCTGGCTAGGCATTTTCTGAACCAGATAGGATGGACCCTGTGCTTGTTTGGCAACGCTTGATTTGTAATCATAAGCACGTTCAGCAGTGTTTTTCCGTAAAACGAGGCAATCTCCTCCATATATTTGCCTCGACTTGTGTGAATAAGCTCATAAGTACTTCTCCACCGTTTTGCAAACGGACCCAATAAGTACCTATGGCTTGTTTGGTACTGTAGAATTGGGGTGGGTGGATATAGAAATGTAAATCATTTTTATTGTAGAGTTTGTTTGGTATCATGGATTGGCTTCTATCAAAATGCATGAAAATCAATTCCATGAGGTAAGGTGTGTAATTAAACAAAAATGTATGGAATTGGATAAAAATGTATTGAATTCACTTTAAATCTAAAAAAAAGATTTTTTGAATTTTGAAGAGTTTTTATGTCTTTTCATGTAAAATTCCATGTCTCATTTTCATGACATGCTAAACATACTTTTAAACTATATTTTCAGTTCCATATCCATAGAATTCTACATACCAAACAAGCCATATATTTTGATCACCTGACCTTAAATTTTTTTTTTACAAAGATATGAAGTCGATTTTTTTTTGGCACAGAAGAAATGAAGTTTGACAGGAGTTGTTGATGTGTATCTTGTAGTATGTCACACGAAAACGGTATCTTGGAGTATAAATGTTTATTCCTTGAAAGTGGTTTTTTTTTCTTTCGCTGAAAACAAAAACAACTTTCATTAATATAAACAGCACAAGGTAACAGCATAATTCAATTATAAGAAAACAAGAATGATAAATATAAAAATCAGCCAACCTTTACTTCATTGTTTAAGCACAAAGTCTCTTACATGTGTGAATACATACTTGCTCTTAATTAGACTTGATAGTGCGGGGATTTGACACAATAGTAATACTCAGTAATCATATTAAAGTATGCTTAAATCAGTTCATTTCACAAGGAAGCCTATTCAAATAATTAAATAAAAAAGAAAAGCAACAGTTTACCAACATAAAAAAAAGAATAGTTTTGAAACTGAGGGTAAGTGTAGAATTTCTTAACTTTCTTGGGCAAAACAGAAAAACAAAAAAGAATTTCTTAACTTTCAATGTAAGAACCAATTCGTCGCTGAAAAAAAAAATCATCGTGACCACAAGTGATAAGAATTCACAGGGTTTCTAGAGTTGACGGATGAAGAAGGTTTCTTTACAAGTGTTAATTTATATTGAGTATTTGAGATAGAATATGCTGTGTTACAAAAGTTTCATAAACTTTTGTGAAACATTTTATAGTTAAGGATTTAAAGAAAAATTCTTCTAAGGTTTTAGTTGGTCAAAATCCTTAATTTATGTGGTTCATAACTATCATTTGGTATCAAAACCATGTTATTTATGCAGCAAAAGTAGATTGGACCGTAACCTACAAGTTCCTGGTTGAAAATGTCAAGTGAAAAGGAGAACTTCAAATGCACTTTTTGGCCATACATTGAAGATAAAGACAAATGATACGTATGAACCCTATAGATTAATGATTTTGATTAGTTAAAACCTTAGAATAATTTATCTCTAAATCCTTAACTATAAAAAGGTTTAATATTAAAGTTGATTAAACTTTTACAACTCAACCATATTTTATACAGAATATTCGACATAAGTTAACGCATGCAAAGAAAACATATTCATTCATCAACTCTAGAGACTCTTTGGATTTCTGATAGATTTAACATATTTACCCATTGGATTGTTATCATTCCCCTCTTGAAAAAAAAGTCATCCCCAACTCTTGAAAGTCTTTAAAGGATGGCCAAGAACGGTAGTTGAAACTCTCCTTTCCTCATGTAATTTTCAAACACATTTTACAATGCTAACTTATAACCTACGGGTTATGAACCAATCTAACTCTTTTTTCCTTTTGTCTCAATCTTAATGTTAGAGAAAATTTAGGTTTGATACAAATGATAGGGAGGAATCGTATAGATTAAAAACTTTCAATCAATTAAAACCTTAAAAAAATTTATTTTTAGATATTTAACTATAAAAGGTTCTATAAAAGTTAATCAAATTTTTATAATTTAACCATGTTTTATCCCGAATACTCAATATAAGTTAATACTTGCAAAAAAAAAAGTTCTTCATTCATCAAATCTAGAGGCCCTTTGGATTTCTAATAGGTTTAACATATCTTTCCTCTGCATTCTTATCAACAAGTTCATGGGAGAGCCCCTCATTTTAGTAGGAAATAGATCTCTTAATTTATAAATTAATCGTTTGATTGCAAAACCAAAAGTATTTAAAAAATAATTTTGTAAGATAAAACGTTTTTTAAAATATTTATCTCAAACATTATAGAATAATTTGAAAGAAGTTAATCTAAACCCACACCGCATTATGCTTGTTAAGTTTTCTAACATATGACTCATAATAATCATTCTTCCAAAATTTTAGGGAGATTTACTGTTGAGTCTCAAATAAGGGACTTATTTATTAAATGGTTTTAAATTTTAAAATATTTAAAAAATGGTCCAATTAACAACACAAGGTGTTGTCAATACAGCACATGGTGTTGTCAAGGGTTGTCAAGTGACACCACCATGTGCTGTCAATGGGACCATTTTTTAAATATTTTAAAATTTGGGATCATTTGCTAAATATCTTCACTATGTGGGACCATACAGTAAATCTCCCAAAATTTTATTGGTAAAAATATTTTTTTCATAGAAAGTATTAAACATTGTACACATAAACTTCCTGTACTTTAATTTAAGTCTGTCTTGTAAGCAAAATATTCAACTGTAACTTTTTCTTAATTTCCTTGGAAAAGAATATATTGTGCTTGTTTGAAACATCGTTTCCTAAATAATACACGCAAGTCAACACAAAACCATATATCGAAATATGTAAAAACTACCTCGAAATTTGTAAAATCATCTCGAAATCCATAAAATCATCTCGGAAGCTATGAACTCATTTCTCTCCACGGATTCCCAAACACATGCATTTAAATTACTAGAATTGTGTTATCTTGTGTTTCTTGTTGTGAACTCTTTCCGCCAAACCCATTATAAAAAAAAATTAAGTAATTTAATTTTTAATCTCTTTAAAAATATCTAATTTTTATGTTAAAGATATAATTTATTATTAATCTGTAATGATATCTTATACATAATTTTCTATGTTTTATTTGTAGAAAGAAATTAGATTTCCATGAAACTAAAATGATAAAAATATATGTACACATAACATATATTTATTCTACAAGGATAACATAAGAAAGTAGCCTAAAACGAAAATCCTGAATATGACAATAATTTCTCTCTCCAATCTTCTTCTTCCTCCCCCCTCTGACTTTTTCCCCAGAAGCTTTCCTTTCTCTCTTGCTGGCTTCGATTCACAAACCTCAGTACCTCACTGGTCATTGACACAAAACTAACAATAGATTTACTAAATTTTCATTATTACTTTTAATTCAGATGTCTTGGTTCGTCAAGACACTCCAGTCCAACGAGGACCTCCAATCTCCTCACCCTCACCCAGCTGTTACATCTGCGTCTTCTCCGGAACGCAGCTCCTCGGACGATCGCCACGGAGGCTCTGTTATCAAAGATGACGTATCCGCTCTTCTCCGGGGCGTCGCTAATTTCCTCGCTCCGCCTCCATCCTCTTCTTCCGCCGGCGATTCTGTGGACTCGTCGTCAAGAAGTCTTGATGTAGATGGGATCAGGAACGATCTCGCAGAGATCGGTGGAACCTTCAAGAGCTCAATCTGCCTTCTTTCGTCCAATAAAGTTGTCACTGGATTTTCTGAGCTTGCTTCTCAGTTTTTGCAACCCGAGGCCCAAGTTTTAGAGGATGATCAAGATGATGGTAATGGTGAAGGCCATGATTGGAATGATGGGCTTGTGCGGGGGACTACAGATGAGGTTGTTCGTTTTGTGAGAGAAATTTCTAGGCGCCCTGAGTGTTGGACAGAATTTCCCTCGCCACTGGATCATGGTATTTCAATATCTCTTCGATTCTCCCCCTTCGTTTTCAATTGAACATGTATAATTCTTGGCTGGTGGGGGTTACTGGAAATAAATTGATCGGTTTGGGAATTCTAGTTCTAGTAAACAAACATAGTGATAAATGTTTAGTGGCGATTGCATTTCCACTTGAACTTTCTCCGTATAAGCTTGATCTTTCTCCTGAATATTTAATTCGGAAGTCTTGCATTCCATTTTTCTGGGAAAAAATAATTTTTTATTTGATTATTGGCTGATATAGGGGCTCGCAAAATGCGGAAGGTCAACTGAACTTATGAAATGATTGAATGTAGCTTTATCTCACTTATTCTGCCATGTAGAATAGAGAACTCTAACTTTGCTTGTGTGGTTTGAGGAGTATGAAAACTAACTTCATGCAGTTTCTGTATGACATTATGTAAAATTTATTCTTGAAGAAGGCCTTTCAAGCTCCCCATGATCGTAAAATGTATAGTCAACAGGGTTCTTGTGTCCTACATTTCTTAAGCTAACGCTCACTTATGCAAGTGCTCTTTGGAAGAAAAGTGGCTGTGACTTGATTTTTCTGATAGTTTGTACACATTGCCAGTGTTTTGTGTTGGATGCATAAATCAAGAGAAACCGGGTGAAATGCGCCGTTCTTTGTTTCTTTTTTTCATGCTTAATTGTATCAATGATATTTGTCAACACTAAATGAGAAATTTCAATTTGATTTGGCAGATTTCAACATGTCCAATTCTCAGAGAGAACATGTATTGACAATAGAAAGACTGGTGCCTGAGTTGGTTTCACTTAGACTCAATCTTTGCAGTTACATGAATGTGGAAAAATTCTGGATGATCTATTTTCTGCTATTGCTTCCAAGGCTAAATCAACGTGATTCTGAGTGCCTGTCAATCCCCAAGGCGAGCTATGTTTCTTCAGATGCATTTTCAATTTTTTGAACCTGATTTTCACGAATGGAGAGTCCTATATATAGTCTTCTTGACCACACAGATTTAGTTATTTTATTCCATGATTATATGCAATTCCTGTCATCCTTGTAGATTTCTGTGATATTTATATTTGCATTTCTAACACGTCTTGTACATAGGATCAGTAAAGTTTGTCAGTCCATTAGAAAGCAAAGCTCTATAATAGGAAGCATTTTCTATGGTTAGTGTATGCCCCTGCTTATTTTAGGGCCTTTGCTTCGCTGGTTTTGTTGCGCGTATATAAGATTTTCAGATAGTTTGATCTGTGGCACCCAAGACTGAGATTTATCTGTTGGCAGATAATTTGTGCATGTAATCCTCTTTTTTCACTTGTCTTAAAGCTGAGTAGCGATATGTTCAATAAATGTATGTTGTCTCATGTATATGTTTTCCCTTTGTTCTTTTTTGTTCAGATTGTTGAAGCTAGGGATATGCTTCTGCAGGAACTTCGAGAGAAGAGAGACTGTCAGGTGGAAGGACGTGATCAATTAAGTCCTGATCAAGAGGACAGGGAGGACAGTGAGATAGGGAGAGAAAATATTCCGTCCGGGAAAAACCATATTTCAACTGATAATAAAGATGCAGCAAAAGGCCTACAAATTGATGACACGGTGAGTACTGAAAACCGGTTAAAAGATACAAACCGGTTAGCTTTTATTAACCTGCTGCATAAAACTTGAAACAGGAAGACGTCTCATTCAGTGACCTAGAAGATGGTGGTAGCGATGTCTCTGATAGAACATCAAGCCATAGGAGGGCTCAGGACACAAGGGGTTCATCACCTGATGGATCTAGTGACTGGGTTCAACTGAGTGAAAATTCAGATAGAGGAGGCAGCCGGTGCCGGGATGCCCATTCTAAGAGTAAGGATTCGGAAGACGAGTCAAATGATTGGCTTGATGTTGATGATTTTTAATTATATTTATTATTGATTGATTCACTGATTAAAAAGGTTCAACTTATGTCCCATTTCTGGGGGCTTTATATTTAAAAAATTCCACTATGGTGTAAAGGGTTCTTTATTCAGTTGACCAACATTGAAGTTTCTTGTATAGCCAAAGGTCCTGTGGCAGCCTCAGTTTTCTTTGACAACATGGAAAGGCAAATAAAAGGATATGTACTTGCAAAAAGCTGAAAGTACAGATTTTAAAAGGACAAGATTTTTGGAGTGACTTTACACTAAATATATAAAAAGAGTTTTGTTTTAACGTTAAATTTTATAACAAAAAGTACAAGTGAGACATTTTTTACATTTTATAATAATACTGTCTGGTCTTGTTTCTCTGCGTGGACAACCTTTCAGCAAGAGTTCTTTTCCTTTCAAATACTTTATACTTGCATGCTCCCTTTTTCAAGTGGAAATTTGTAATAAAGGCATATTTATGAGGGAAAATCAATGAAAAATCCTTGTTTAAGAATTTTATTGGTTTAAAGAATTTAAATTCAAATATCGGTATTTCCTGTCTATGAAAATTTTTAAAGCTCAAATACTTTCTATACATAAAAACATATAAGGTTCTTCTAACTAAAAAAATTTTTAAATACGGATTTGATTGACTACTACTTATGAATTAAAGCATCTATATGGTTAGCTACGTGAAAAACAATACATGCTTTTTTGCTGTAAGATACCGAAATGATGTTCATAGCGGCTTGCAAGGTAGATGATGATCTCCCAAGGAAGATGCTAGAGCCCTTGCGCAGCTCCTTACTATCACACCAAGTCCACAACTCAATCATCATTCATTTTGAGATTGGCCCATTACTCAAATAATTAGGGGCTAGTTAAGAACACTTCTGTATCGTAAATAAGTTAAACCAAATAAATGCTAATCATTTCCACACATTGAGTTGTATATCATTTAGAAATTTACTAAAGAAGAAAAATACTTTTTTGTATAAAATATACCATCAAATTCGGCATTCTATAATTTAAATTCTGTACAGATAACACAGCCTAGAAAAGTAGATATTTTTTAAAAACTAGAAGAGATCCATTTATTAAGAAGAAAGAGAGAGAATTAGTCGTGTGAGATTCATAGCAGTTAGCAGATCTATATTTATCAGTCATCACCGTAAATTCTTCAAAATCCTTTTTCCCCTAACTCAAAAGGACCTTTGCAAAAAAAAA
>JANTPZ010084082.1:0-39329 GCA_025593235.1 Vachellia pachyceras
TTGTACATAGTCTTATAAACTTTGCTTATTTATTTACCTTTCATTTTGTTAAGTTTTGCAAACCTAACAACAACTACTATCAGTGGCTCTATTGTATCATTCTTGTTCTTGCATGTTTGCACCGCGCATTCCCCAAACAATACTACATTGATTGTTGTATTACTGCACAACAACTCCAAGAGTTAGCCATAATTTATAGTGTTCTGTAAAATATAGTAATAAAAGCTTACTAAATGGTTTGAGCATTACTCTGTATCTGCAAGGTGAGATTAAGTCATTTGAATGTCTCAGATCCTTTTTGTCAATCTTCTAAATCTCCAATAGCATGAAGGATTCCTATGACATCTGGAAAGAGTTTTACCTTAAACTTTAGTTTGTTAAAAGTAATGTAAGATGGAAATCATGTTTCAGAAGTATAATTTGATAAGAATATGTTACTGTCAATAACTGACCAATTAGTTCTTCATTGTTCGCGGCATCTTCTGCAATACTTTTAATAGGGACAAAGTTGTATATGTCCAATGGAATTGGTACATCTGTTTTTTTGGAAAAATGTTGCTTTGTGAAATTTGATCCTCCATGAGTGTGAAGTTACCTTATATTGGTCACTGTTGTCTAAAGCCTCAAAGTTATGAAACTCATAAACAACGCCTTCTTTAACCTCCTTCATGTAACGTTCCCTCATAAACAAAACCTTTAATTGTTGTTCCCTACATATATTTCATACAAAAAAGTTTCTAACATTGTAAGAGTTAGTGTATTATAAAAAAGACTTCATGATTATCAAACCTGTTCATCCACTAAGATCATGCCAAACTTCCATGTATCATATGGTGGGGTCTTCTTTCTCCCAACCAGCTTTACAAGCACACGTTAACAATGACCCATGTGTCTTTGCTATTATTGATGTGGCATATAAGATCTCATCGGATATCTACCATATTTGCAGAGCAGTTGCAGATTTATTTTAGTTAGAGTAATTAGAGTAATGGCTTAGTACGGATGTGGATCTAAATGTGGCGACTACGTTAGGTGGGGTAGGCTTTTAAAAGTTACTAAATTGGAGTTAAAAGGATATCAGTTATCAGGTACTATATCTTCTTTCATTGGAAATCTCTCCTTCCTTTGAAGCATCATTCTTGACAAGAACAATTTCCACGGCCAAATTCCACAAGAGTTGGCTCGTTTGTTTCGACTACAGAAGCTTTACATCCAGAATAATACAATGATGGGAGCATTCCCAGTCAACATCACAAGGTGCTCTAACCTTAACAGCTTATCATTTGGATGGAATCATCTCATTGGCAAAATACCAATGGAGATTGGCTCTCTTCATAAACTTCAACAGTTTTATCTCGTAGCTAACAATTTCACTGGAGAAATCCCGACTTCCTTGTGGAATCTTACTTCTCTCCGTATTCTTTCTTTAAATTCTAATAACTTGGAAGGGAGTGTACCTGAAAAAATATGTCGGTTAAAAAATTTGGCAATACTTGGAGTGGGTAGCAATAGGCTTTCAGGAGCGATTCCTTTTGCTCTCTACAATTTTTCATCTCTCACTGACATCATTTTTACATTAAACAAATTGAATGGATCTATCCCAACCAACATGCTCTCCAACCTCCCAAATCTCAAAGTCTTGAAACTTGCAGGAAATCGATTCTCTAGTCATATCCCAACATCCATTGTAAACGCGACTAAGCTTGCATATATCTCTATAGGAGTAAATAACTTTGTAGGGAAAATTCCAAATCTTGGAAAGTTGCATGACCTCTCATATCTAGAAATCATTGAAAACAATATTGGAAGTAATTCCTCAAAAGATTGGCAGTTTCTAAATTCTTTGAGCAACTGCACTAAGTTGACAGTGTTAGTCTTAGATAGCAACAACTATGGGGGCCATTTACCAAATACCATAGGCAATTTGTCCACTCAGCTCAAAGCACTCTGGCTTGGACAAAATCATATACGTGGTATAATTCCTGTTACATTAGGAAACCTCATCAGTTTGACGGTATTACGATCAGATATGAATTATTTCACTGACATTGTCCCAATTACTTTTGGGAACTTCCAAACATGCAGCGTTTGTATTTGATGGGAAACAAGTTGTCTGGAGGAATAAATTTCATACGCAATCTCACTAAGTTATTTGACCTAGATTTGTCCAACAACATGTTTGAGGGAAAAGTTCCTCCAAGTATTGGAAATTGCAACGGTTTACAATATCTTGATCTGTCAGAAAACAATTTTCATGGAGTCATACCGGTCCATTTAATTACTATTTCATCTCTATCAATTTTATTAAACCTATCTCATAACTCTTTTGACGGTTATATCCATCATAAGGTTGGAGAATTGAAAAATATTGGTAGTTTGGATGTCTCTCATAATCATTTGTCTGGAAGCATTCCTCAAACCATTGGAGATTACCAAAGCTTAGAGTATCTCTTTTTGCAAGGGAACTTGCTTCATGACACCATCCCCTCAACTTTGGCTTCATTGAAAGGTCTAAGATATCTAGACTTGTCACAAAATAATTTGCCCGGATCAATTCCGAAAGGCCTGCAAGATACTGTGGTTTTGGAGTACCTAAATGTTTCCTTCAACATGCTTGAAGGGGAGGTATCAAGCAAAGGTGTGTTTGGGAATGCAAGTGCAATATCACTTACCGGGAATAATAAGCTTTGTGGTGGCATATCAAAGTTGAAGCTCCCACCATGCCCTATCAAATCTAGTGGACAAAGAAAACGTCAAAATTTGAAGTTGATCATATCAATATGTTGTGTGGTTTCTTTTCTTCTTCTAGCAACTGTTGTTGTTGCTGTTTATCACGGGAGGAAAAGAGGCAAGAAGTCTTCTTTACGCTCACTAACAATTGACATGATTCCCACATTATCATATCAAAGTTTGGATAATGCTACAGATGGATTTTCTGTCAACAACTTGATAGGATCTGGGAGTTTTGGCTCAGTATATAAGGGAACTATTAATTATCAAGAAGTAGTTGCCATAAAGGTCATCAACCTTCAAGTAAAAGGAGATCACAACAGTTTTTTTGCAGAATTTAATGCATTTAGAAATGCAAGGCATCGTAATCTGGTAAAAATCATAACATCACTACTACAAAATATAATTTTTTGAAAAAGAGAAGTAAAAAATGAAGGCGATGGCATTTTTATAATTATATGAACTTATTATATACCTTTTAGCACCCTATCTATAGATAGGGCGCCAAAGGGAACCCTTTAACGCCCTATCTGAGTATAGGGCGCCAAAAGGGTACCCTTTAACACCCTATCTATATAAATAAGATGCTAAACGGATGTCTTTGACGTCCTATCTGAGTATAGGACGCCAAAGGATGCCCTTTTAACGCCCAAATAGGACGCTAAAAGGCGTCCTAATGGCATCCTTTCACCTCTTTAATTTTAACTTACGCCTTTTCATTTTCTCATCCATCAAATCATCCAAGAGCTCCTCATCCAACGGAACCCCTGACGACAGCGACAACGATCTGTCGTTCAACAAGAACGAAGATGAGGTGCAGACCAAGTTCCTTGGGCTGGGATCTCTGGATGTGTTGGAAGACTCTCTTCCTATCAAGTTAGTACCCTCGTTTTCTCTCCATCCTTTTCTTCGTCGATTTGATTCCTCTTTCGTGGAATCTGATTTGCTTTCCTTCAGATTCTAATGCCCTGGTTAAAAATTTTACTTGTGTGCTGTTTATTTCTGGGTTTCTGCTCTTAGATCCGTCGCCTTCAACAAGAGAAGGCAGATTTATCACTGGTCCGTGCGTCTCGCCTGGTCTATTTCTGCATGTGTATCTGCGTCCTTCCTCTTTATCCTTCCATTAAAAAGGCCTTATCCTTCTTCTGATCTAGATCTTTGACCGCCCGACTGTTATTGGCTTTTAAAGATCTTTGATTCAGATTTAATGTATGATGTTTGTTTGTTGTTTGAATGGTTTAAAGGCTTCTGGGTGATTGATATTTCTCTTTTTTCTTATTTTTTGTTTGAGAGACAGCCTGCAAAAACAGAGAAGATGGGGTGGTGGTGTGCCGTCGCCATGCTCATATTCCTCAGGATTGCTAAGAACCATGTCGGCAAAAGTCCCTATTAGGTATCGTTAATACTTCCCTACAAATCTGGGTTAGAAAAGTTTTTTTGGGCAAATTTGTGTTGCTAAGTGAAAAGCTTAAGTGCCGCAAGAAAACTTTGATTTTTGGTGAATGGATTTAATGTATGATGTTTGATTGTTGTTTCAATGGTTTATAGGCTTCTGAGTGATTGCTATTTCTCTTCTTATTTTAAGTTTGAGAGACAGCCTGCAAGAACAGAGAAGGTGGAGTGGTGGTGTGCCGTCGCCATCTCATTCGATGGGGAAGAAAGGAATTAAACTGGGCATTTCAAGTTTTTTTACATTTTTTTACCTACGGCGCCCTTTGCAATATAGGGCACCGTAAGTGACACATACGGCACCTTATATTGAAGATAGGGCGCGCCTTACATAATATAGGGCGTCGTAGGTCCTAACTTTCTACTTTCCTCACATACGTGCCCCCTTTAGAAAGGGCGCTAATTTGGTTAAAAATAGGGCGTAAAAAGTACTTTTTGTAGTAGTGCATGTTGCTCTAGCACAGATTACAAGGGCTATGAATTTAAGGCTCTAGTTTATGAGTATATGGTGAATGGAAGCTTGGAAAATTGGCTGCATCCTGAAACAGAAGATTCAAATCATCCAAGAATTTTGCTACTTGATCAAATACTAAATATCATTTTCAATATGGTCTCTGCTTTAAACTATCTTCACTATGAATACAGTCAACCTCTTATTCATTGTGATTTGAAGCCAAGCAATGTTCTTCTTGATGGTGATCTGGTTGCTCATTTGGGTGATTTTGGATTTGCAAGAATACTCTCAACTACAGAAGTTACCTCAAATAAACAGAGTAGTACAATTTGTATTAAGGGTACTGTTGGCCAAGTTCCTCCGGGTATCATTTGATTTTTTACTACGAGGCCATTCTAATTGATTATGATTCCAAATATACAATTTTTTTACCCTTTTTTCAATGATTATTTATATAATTAAGAAAATTAATA
The DNA here is from genome assembly GCA_025593235.1 of Vachellia pachyceras. Taxonomy (NCBI): domain Eukaryota; kingdom Viridiplantae; phylum Streptophyta; class Magnoliopsida; order Fabales; family Fabaceae; genus Vachellia; species Vachellia pachyceras. The sequence goes on from JANTPZ010084082.1 coordinate 5,107, forward strand.
TGCTGAAACAATTTTTCAGAATATGGAATAGGTTCAGAGGTCTCAATACAAGGTGACATGTATAGCTTTGGCATTATTATCTTAGAGATGTTGACTAAAAGAAGACCCACTAAAGATATGTTTAAAGATGGTCACACTCTTCAAACATACTTGAAAGTTGTATTTCCAAATAAGCTTTTGGAAGTTGTGAGCCCAACCATTCTTACACGAGAATTAGGACAAATCCATCCTAATGTTGAGAAATGCATGTGTTCTCTTTTTGAGATTGGACTTTCTTGTTCAATGGAATCACCTCATGAAAGGATGAGTGCAATTGATGTCATGAGGAAGCTAAATTCCATTAAAAAAAAATTTCCCTTTATGGTGAGTACAACGTCGTGTGACTATAATTCTCCTAGTTCGGTTTGATTAGTACGCGCACATTGATTTGATTTACTTGTTTTATTGTATATTTAATTATAATTTGATCTCATTTTTGGATTTGTTCTTGAAGGTAATGAAATCGTACTCTGATCAATTTTTTTGGAATAATGAAATTGTGATTGGGATTATGAGCCTAAATAACGTTGTAATATTGGCCATGTTTATTTTGTGGTCATGTGTGATATGTGTCCACGTGTTGGATCTTTAGGTTTATATGTGGTCAGATCATCATATATAACATGCGCTTTAATATGTTTGTGTCCTTGTTGTTTGAAAATGATGTATTGGGAACATATCTTCTTTTCGTTGTTAATCATACGTGATCGATTTTCATGTCATAACAGTTAGTTGGCATTTTCTAAAAAATTAAGAAAGTTAAATAAATTATTTAAAAACTTTTATCCATATATATATAATTAGATTGTAATTCTATATCAATTTATATGTTAGATAAATTAATTCACAATTTTATTTAATTTCTTAGTCTTTCCCAAAAAATCAGAAGATGAAAATAATTTTTTTAACTAACTCTCATGCTAAATTTATTAGAGGAGGCTGAATATAGGAAAATGTACATGATGTAGGTTCATAAGTCAAAAATCATAGGATTAATTGAGGAAATTGTAGATATTTGGTTTATTCGGAGTAATGGAGTGGGAGGTTTTGTGAAACACTGGTCCAATTACTTTTTCGCACTATGATTTATTTATAACTAACTAAATTACTTAAAAAATTAAGCAATTCGATTGTTTTTTGCCAAACCAATTCGATTTTTATTGGGATAGTAATATAGTACAGTATTAATTTGTAAAGAGCTAGCATTAATTTCACAAAACAGTTTTTTAAACATAAAATAATATTAAAGATAATCTAATCAAATTTTTGCATCTAAATTGTAATTATTACTGAGTGGGTAGTAACTTTTAAGAAAAATAATAGTTAGCTGTTTGGTGACGGTCAAAATGCAAACTGTATTTTGCCCAAGACGCAATGATGCTTCGATATATCACCTCATTCTCCATGTAAAACGGCTAATTTTTTAATGTCACTTAAGCTTTTCATTTCAATCCCTTACTAACAAAGAAAATAATTATCTGCTAAAACACTCCTGTTCCGATATGAGTTGAGCATCCTGGAAAAAATAAGTTCAAAACCTTAAAAACTTGATTATAGTGGTTTTCAACCGAGGTTTTTTTTTGTCATTTCCATTATTCAATTTTAAAAGTATCAAAATCAAAGAATGCTTATGCAAAAAAAAAATGTTAGTTTGAGAATTATTCCGAGTGAGCTTTTATTTTGACAACGCTCAACTCTTATCCAGAAACACGTTCAACAGTGTTTTTCTGAAAAACAAGACAATCTCCTCCACATATTTAGCTCAACTTGTGTAAAAGTACTTCTTTACCGCTTTCCCAAACGGACACATTGTTAACTTTCCTTTTCCACTTCTTTCTGGGGTCGTACGTTTCAGATTCAGTATCGAAAACATTTCCATCTCCTTTTCATGCAAGCAAGGTGATTCTGGGCAAAGTTTATTTTCATTTATGCCAATAAATGATCAAAATCCTTAGTTAATGTGTTTGTTTAGAAAAGCTTATTTACTCTTCATAAGCATGTTCAACAGTGTTTTTCCGCAAAATAATATAATCACATCCACATATTTATCTCGACTTGTGTAAAAGTACTTCTCTACCGCGTTTGCAAACGGACTCAATATTTCAGAATCACGGGTCTTAAAACGTTGCCATGTTTCCACTTCAGTCACAAAGTTTGATTTTCCCCAATAAAAAGTGTCGTGATTAGGTAGGTATTCGTAGGTTACGTGTATTGGTAACCAACTTTGGAACCATATGATGATGTTAAACGCTGCTATCTAATTTGCATCCCGGAAAGAAGAAAAACAATGCACTTATGCATGGCAATACAAGTCCATTTACCTGTTTAATTAACTAACTTTAAATATTTATGTTTTAATGTCTACTGACAATAATGTGTAAGAAATTAATTATAACACAGCGTCAAGTTATTGAAACATTGGACTGTAACATTTGTTCGGAGAGTATATTATTCTACTGTTGAATATATTTTTAATTACCTCGTCCTCGCATTATTATATTTTTAAGCGAAACATCCATCCATGGAATCATGGCTTTTCAATTTCACAAGTTACAGCCCTTCAATATGTTCCGTTACGTATGATTTGATAACTCAATAAGATAGTAATATAACTAACTAAATTACTTAATAAAATTAAACAATTGGATTTTCATTGGGATAGTAATATAGTGAAGTATTAATTTGTATAGAGCTAGCATTAAGTTCACAAAACAATTTTTTTAAACTTAAAATAATATTAAAGATAATCTAATCAAATTTTTGCATCTAAATTATAATTATTACTGCATGGATATTAACATTTAAGAAAAATAATAGTTACCTGTTTGGTAACGGTCAAAATGCAAACTTTATTTTGCCCAAGACGCAATGATGCTTCAATAGATCACCTCATTCTCCATACAGCCATATGAAGCATTAAAGAGGCATGCGAGGGGAGAGAGGAGTGTGTGGGGGGATATGCGTGATTGAACCTTGCTGAGTTCGCCAATCTCCCAGGTTCTGGATGGCCTTGATCGAGGATCATGAACTTCCAGGGAGCCCAACTGGTTTCTAGGCACCAAGGATCAACCTTTTTGGGGATGGAATGACCACACATCTTACGGTTTTGTCTGGTTCAAAGTGAAGAATGAGTGGTGGGGTTAATTAAAGGAAATGTTAGGAGAGGTTATAAGATTTGTTTGATCGAAAAGGGGTGAGGATGTGAGAGATATCTTAATATTTATTGTTTGTTTCAGAAAGAGAGGTGGGAGGAGCAAATTCTAAATTGATAGTTACACTCTTATTATTTTATTTATATTTTTTCCTTTTATTCATAACATTTGTATTACAATAACCATTTTGTAGAATATTTGAATTACAAAACGCATTATTTCACTTGTATATATTATATAATAAAATAATTCTATATAGTCTTCAAAAGATTATATTAATTTAACACGCTATTTCAACTTCAACAATGGGTCCATTTAAGAACGTGGTGGAGAAGTGTTTTTACGTAAGTTGAAGTAAATATGTAGATGATATTATTTCGTTTTGAAGAGAAAGGGCGTGGGAGGGACTTGCTCCCCTCTTCCCTCCTTTTCTCTTCCTGGCATTTCCTCTCAAATTTAGGTTTTTTTTTCTTTGTAAAGGATACGATAAAGAAATATTTGTATTATAAAGTTAATCTCATTAAAATTATTTCACTACCTCTTAGCCCCTCCTCTGCCTTGAGTGGAGCCAAATTCTCTGTGTTGCCCCCTCATCTCACATCCAAGAGCCTGTTAATTATGTTTGGCTTCCATATCCCTCTGTGTTGCCCCTCATCTCATAGCATCTGCTTTGCGGAAATTTCCGTTTCTTTATTCTGGATCCCTTGTGTTGACAAAGATTTTATTTCCGTTGTTTAATCTTGTGTTGGCCATGCTATCACTGTGACAACAACGTATGCCTTCTTTGTGGCTCTTAGATAAATTCAAGTTGGTATTATTTTCCATTTCCATTTTATTAATTTCCTGATTCAATTATCTTGTATAACTTTCGTTAATGAAAAATGAACTAAACTTAATCGAGCATGCTAACTTGTTTTAATTTCTTCTCGAACTTGAACTGGTGAAAATTATATATCTGATCATAATTTGCATACCTGATGACAGCTATTTAGCACCATTTTTTTATCCTCTTTGACCACTGCTGATCTGGTTTTTACTGTACCATTTTCAGTTTGCATGCTTACCTTATTATTTCTGCTTAATGATATGATAGTTAAAACCAGATATCCACAATGCAAGATTTTAGTTTTCTTAAATCCCGAGATACTGATAGAATCTTTTGGTGCTTCTCTGCCAAGCTACAAATATTGTATCATCCATGCTTTATCATCTGGTGTTTATTGCGCCCAGGAGAAAAGGTATGTTCCGTCACTTTTTATTTATTTGCAGTAATTGTTGCTCATTTTAAGCTTTCAGAGAATTTAGTTGTCGTTTTAATTTGGTTCTTCTAAGACATCCCACATTCAGTTCCTTTTATTTCTTCGTTATGGCCAAGTTGACAATACCATGATATGTCCCTATTTAAATTTGTTGTGCATACTTAGACCTGCATATGATATATGATTTCCATGAAATAGTTGGAGTGAGATTGATAATCTCATTAGATACCTTTCGATACCCACACATTTTGATGTCGGCTGTTGTTTTGGGGGAAAAAAACTTGCTTTGTTCCTATGCTTACCAAATGATAATTGTTTGCAATACTGGTATAATTTAGTTTTTGGAACTTTGAATATATGTTTGTATGTACATATAATGAATTGATTATTTCTCTATTGGGAAGGTTCTCGTTAGAAGTGGAATGAAAAATCTCCTCCCAGCTGAAGACAGGGATAAAGTGTGGGTCCTTGGGAGGTATGATCCCGCTGCCTGATTCTCCGCAGCAGCTTTAATTTGTTTCTTCTTCTGTTTGCTATTTACATGGACCTCCTCTATAACAAACCATCAGAAATATAGGACACGATTCATGGCTGCTGTTTTGATCCGTTATAGGACACGATTCACGAATGGGCGAGTAGTAGTTGTCCAGAGAGCATTATATTTTGGATCTCTTGATTTCAATTAGGTGTAATGCTTGATGGTTAGATGTATGTTTGAATCATTAATCTCTTTATCATCAATTGTATTTATCTCATAGTATTGTTTTTTTTGGTGCTGAAATTTTAGGCAGGAGGTTAGGCTCACCCACAAGCCAAGGGCAGGGCGAAATCTCCTTTCCTCTTAGGTCATACTAATGTTGGGTAGGGCGAACCGTCAATTACCCTCAGGCGTTTACCTAAGCACCTAGGAGCTAGGATGCCTCCCCAAGCGCCGCGAGTGGATCTCATAGTATTGTTTCACTTGCAGAGAAAGGATTTATTTATTACCATGATCTTTAAGGATACATGTATACATCCAAAATTACTTCCTTGAACCGAATGGACTTTTTTATTATCCAGGTGAAATGTCCTGAATCTTTGTTTCCAAAGCAGCTGCATGAAGTTCCTGGGTGTTAAAAAATAGTTAATGCCTTCATGGAGACCTGAGTAAGGCAGTGGAACTTGCCCTCAAAACCAGCTTCTAAGAGGAAAGATCAATCCCCTCAAGACTTAAGAGCCACATAGATTACCTCTATGGTACGGTATGGCTTATCCTTTTGCTAAGTTGGGCTGCATAATTTGTGTATTTTTATAATGTGATCTCAGCTTTGTACGTTCTGAAATCTGATCATATAAGTCATTGATACTTTGTAATGTTCTGCTACTAAACTTTTTTTCCTTGGTTTTTGGAGTGCGTTGTTTCTAACTCTAATATACTGCCAAACACCAATACACTCTTCTTTGACTTAAAAATGTCAATTCTGTATTTACTTTCCTTATATGAGGTATCTATACCTTACAGAAATTATACTATGAATTTAATGATTCCTTTTCCTCTAGCTTCTATCACCTTTCTTGCAGTCTTCAATGACCATGTTTAATTTTCATTTTTTGATCCCTCGATATTTTTGGAAGCACATTTAAGATCAACAAATTGTAAGTTTACCAAATTCCACGGTATTATTTCTCTAATTATTACCATATTAACTCTTAACGATGACTATTTAGCAACTTGTAGGTTTGCTTTTTTTTTTTTTCAATTATGAATTCTGGCCTTTCTTAGTTATCATTTATATCATTCCTGTAAGGCAAGACTGTACAGCTGACTTTCACACTTACTCCGAGTTTGAGCACGGAAAGAACTCGAGGATGTTACAGCCAGTTACTCCTGAAGGTAATCCATAAATTCGTTTATCATTTCATTCTTCAATCCTGTTTTTGAATCATCAGACACTAGTAGAATTTGCTCAATCTTTATTCTAGTTCTGTTTACTTAGAGTCTGTATTTGATTTCATATAATGAAGATATTTCTTACAATAAAAACAGATCGCGTTTTCAAACAATTCCTAAAACGAATATCTTAAAGAGAATGGTACTATGCATTGAACCTGGTTTTTGTTTTTCCCTGCTTGGAGTAAACTAGAAGAGGTTTTTACCACCTCTTGAAATTCTAACAGATCCCTTAATTTTTGACTTAAAATTCAAATATGGTCCCTTGTCCTTTGACAACGCTTTTTATTAACAACTGAAACAACCATATTAACAACTGTCAATGCACAACAACACATTTCTACTAGCATAACAACAAGTCTAATCAAAGCAAGCTTCATTGCGTTCATCTATTCCCATTTATCCCTAACAAAATAACAGAAATCTATCGATTACTAAACCCACAACACAGCAACATCCTATTATCATATCCAATCACAATGCGGAGGCCCGCTATGCCAAAAGCAAGAAAAATTATACTATGCAATTTGATGTTTCCTCTTCTTCTGGCTTCTGTCACATTTCTTACTGTCCTTAATGACCATGTTTTAGTTTTTTGATCCCTTAATATAGTTGGCAGCACATTTAATATCAACAAATTGTAAGTTTACCAAATTGCACTGTATTATTTCTCCTTCTTCTAGGTTTCAATTCTTTTTAGTTATCAATTATTAGTTCTGGCTTTTCTTTGTTACCATTTATATCATTTCTATTTCAAGGCAAGACTGTGTAGCTGAGTTTGAGCCTTGCTCCAAGCTTGAGGATCTAAATTTGGATGTTGGAAAGAACTCCAAGGAAGCATACAGGTGCTCCTAGAGGTAATCCATAAAATCGTTTATCATTTCATTTTCCAATCCTGTTCTTAAATCACCAGACACCAGCAGAGTTTTCACAGTTTTTGTTCTGATTCTGTTTACATAGTCTATATTTGATTTCACATAATGAAGATATTTCTTTCAGTAAAAAAGATCTTATTTTTGATGTGTCCGATAAATAATAATAATAATAATAATAATAATAATAATAAAATGAATTTGACTTTTACGTAACAGTAGGGAACTTATCAGTTGTCCCCATTTATATATATAAAGGCATTGCACATAGGTTTGCTTCATTATCGATCAGTAATAATACTTAAATAGCGTCACAGACTAATTAACAGATGTAATGGCTCTCAACAGAGAAGTGGCATTGTCTTGTGTTGTGTTTCTACTCTCATTCATCATCAGCTTCGTGTCATTGGCTGCTTCTGTGAGTAATTTCTCTCGTCTTCATCCATTATTATTATTAGTTATACTTTCATCCATTTTGTAAACTTCTCTTCAACTTGTTGTTTTGTGTGTGTGGTTTGTTTTTATATATTCCTCGTCTTATTTATAACTCAACCCTACATATTTCACAAAGACCAAACCTTAAACCTCGTAATCTTTCTTAAAATTCAACAACTTTTGAATTTTATTCCTATTTAATATCCATTATAATGTATGAGAGAAAAGTGTTATATTTACATGAAAATTTAATAAGATGACTTGTAAATAGGATTAAATAAAATTCTCTCTTTTTATCATATAAATAGGACAAGGGAAGTGAGTATGTTTGTGTGCGTGATTCTAATGACTATAATTGAAAATGGGGAGATTTAGTCTCAGGTTTCAAATAAGTAAAATATTGAAGGAATGGTCCCAAAGATGAAAATATTCAATGAGATGTCTCATTGATAACATGAGGTCCTTGTATTGACAACAGTATGCGCTGTGTTGATAAAACCTCATATTGTCAATGAGACCTTTCATTAAATATCTCCATCCTTAGGACCATTCCTTAAATATTTTATTTATTTGGGACTTGAGACTAAATCTACCGCTGAAAATGGGACTGCATGCATGGATTTGCAGGAACAGTGCCGTAACGCTGTGAACATAAAGACCGGAAATGTCCCAAATGCAGGAACGGATTCCTCCATCAGCCTGACGGTGAACGACGCTGGCTCTACCGTCGACAACCTCGAGGGTTAGGGCGTAATGGGCACCGGTCACGACTTCTTCGAGAAGGGCAAAGACGACCTCTTCATCGGCGACAACACTTCTGAACCATCACTGTCACCTCCAACGGCAAAGGGAAGGGGCCAGAAAGGTTCTCGGAAGAAGTGAAAATCAGCGCCATTGGCAACATATATAAAGTGGATAAGATGTTATTTTGGAGAATAAGATAGTAAAATAAAATACTTTAAATTTTAAAATTTCATTAGATTATATATGAGATTAATATTATACTTGTGAAAGAAATTAGTTTAAAAAATAACAATCATACTAATTTATTTAATTTTTTAATCTCCTTAAAAAAAGTTAACTAAAACTTATGTTAAAACGGTAACATGATTTTGTGTTTCGGAACAATTCTACTTTTTGTGGCATTGTCGCGTGCGAGTGAACACATTGGATATACAACATTAGCCAAAATTTTGTAATGAAAGTATTTATCATGGAATTGCATTTGAATAAATTTTTACGCTGGCAACAAAAATCACTTTTTAATAATTAAATATATTTCAGTAGGTCACCAAACTTAGTATTCATAAATAATCAGTTACTATCAAAAAATAATAATTATAGTTAATGCTAATCTAGAAATAGTAACAAAATTATTATACTCCTCTAATCTTATTTATAAATCACTACCAATTTATTTCAATGGAACAAAAAAAACCTTGAGTTTCATTAATTTTGTATCACTATTTAATAAATTTTCAACTATATCTCAACTTCAAATATATTCTACCCTAAGAATGCAAATTCTACATAATAAATGAATGAAGATTTAGATCTTATATTAATATAAAAAAATTTAATGATGTACCTTATAAAACCTCTACGTATATATTGTTTTACCTGGTCTAAGTCAGATCTATTAGTCATCATCATATATAATGTGTGCTTTATGTTTTTTGTTTGTACTCGATTGAGACATGATAACATATCTTCCGTTTTGTCGTTAATCATGTGCTTGTTTAAAAAAGGTTATTCACTCTCCAAAAATATATTCAATAGTATTTTTTACAAAATGAGATAATCTTCTCCATATATTACCTCAATTTACGTAAAAGCACTTCTCTACCGCATTCTCAAACGGTCAATGCGATACACCTATGTGCTATAACAATTGGTTAACTTTTTTTAAAAGATTAAATAAATTATTTAAAAGTATTTATTCATGAGATTATACTACTACATCGACTTATATATGAGACAAATTAATTATAACAATTTATTTAATTTTTTAATCTCTTAAAAAAATCAGATAACCCTTATATTAAAGATTAAAAGTAGTATTTGAGATCTAAATAAAATGTTTATCTAAATCTTATGCTAAATTTACTATAGGAGGCAGTATATAGGGAAATGAGCATGATTCAGGTTCACAAGTTAAAATCAAAGGAGCTATTGATGAAATTGTAGATATTTTGGTTTATTTGGAGTAAAGGAGCGGGAGGTTTTGTGACACACTAGTCCAATTACTTTTTCGCACTATGATTTATATATATAACTAACTAAATTACTTAACAAAACTAAAAAATTCGATTTCTATTGGGATCGCAATATATTGTAGTATTAATTTGTATAGAGCATTAATTAATTTTACCAAACAAATTTTTTAAACTAAAAATAACATTAAAGATAATCTAATCAAATTTTTGCATCTATATCATAATTATTACTGCATGGGTAGTAACATTTAAGAAAAGTACTAGTTAGCTGTTTCACCAACATTATGGAAGCACTCAACATATTAAACAAAACATGTAAATCAGATCGCAATAAGCTGCTTGGGCTCGAATTCCGGATTACAAATGTATTTATGTACAGTGGAATAATTGGCGAGTAATGGTGGGATCACGGGAGTTCTGTAAGGTTAACAAGGAGGAGAAAAATGCAGAGAAATTTACCATTAGATCCTAAGTAACCAAATTAATGAACAAAATGTTTTAAAAATTGGCAAAATTACCATCACGTCTTAACTGTAACAGGTCCGGCTGTTATTGATAGCTGGTAAGGCTGTGAATAATAATTGGACCAACTACTGCTGGGACCTTATGGTAATTGGCAAAATTGCCATCAGGTTTCGACTGTAGCAGGTACAGCTGTTATTGATAGCTGGTAAGACTGTTAATAACAATTGGACCAACTACTGTTGGAATGTTATGTTAATTTTACCAATCTTTATAACCTTTTATTTATTAATTTCTATATGATCTAATGCTAAATTTCCTAAGAATGTATAAAAAAAAAGAGGTGGAGAAAAAAAGCGGGATTGAATTGCCAAAAGGCAATTATTAAAGGAAAGGATAAGAATGAGAGAATTACGGGGTCGGGATCACACAAGTCAATTAATAATGTGAAGGAAGTGGGGAGTAATAATGACGAATGGATGGGTTGTTAAGCAAACGTGTTCTCTCCCATTACACAAGTCAAGGTCGACATTGAAATTTGATGTGCATATTGACAAATTTGGGGCCAACTACCCATCAAATGAAAACGTGAATTTGGATTCTTTAAATATTTCAAGAGGCAGAGGAATTTATTTTGATTCTGAATCTAATGTCATTGGAATGGACTTTGTCTCTTAGGTTCATATATATATATATATATATCGCGACAATATTGCGCAATACATACGGTGCATAGACTCTAATACACAAGTTTGTGTAGGAGTTATATGTTAGAAGCGGTTTTTCGCAAAGCTTGCTCATTATGGTACGGGTCCCACTTGCATATTTTATTTGGCAGAAGAAGCATCTTTTGGAAAATACTAGGAATCGTGATGATGACTTTAACGAAATGATACGGTTAATGGGTGGTGGGTTCTTAACTAGTCACTGTCTTTTCAAATGTAAGAATATGCGGCCTCCTCTCCTTCAAGTGTGCTTCTCCATGCAAACGGCTCTTCAACCATCCTACAGTTTCTCAACCATGTCCCTTCACTTGCTTGTTCTCCTTACTCTCATATTTCGATCTGCTTCATCATCATCATTGGGCAACGAAACCGATCGTTTATCTTTAATCAAATTCAAGGAATCAATATCCAATGATCCAAATGGGATCATGGATTCTTGGAATTCATCCACACACTTCTGCAATTGGCCTGGAATCTCTTGCGGCCACAACCATCACAGAGTTACTAAGTTGGTATTGTTAGGATATAAATTATCAGGTACTATATCCCCTTTCATTGGAAATCTCTCCTTTCTACGATCCATCAGTCTTGACAAGAACAATTTCCACGGTGAAATTCCGCAAGAGTTGGGTCGTTTGTTCCGACTACAGAAGCTTACCATCCAGAATAATACAATGATGGGAGCATTTCCAGTCAACATTACAAGGTGCTCTAACCTTAAGATCTTATCATTTGGAGGGAATCATCTCATTGGCAAAATACCAGTGGAGATTGGCTCTCTCCATAAGCTTCAAGAGTTTTATCTACTAGTTAACAATTTCATTGGAGCAATCCCAACTTCCTTGTGGAATCTTACCTCTCTCCGTGTTCTTTCTCTAAATTATAATAACTTGGAGGGAAGTGTACCCGAAGCGATAGGCCAATTAAAAAATTTGATGATGCTTGAAGTGGCTAACAACAAGCTTTCAGGTGCAATTCCTTTTTCTCTTTACAATTTGTCATCTCTCACTGACATCATACTTTCAATTAATCATTTTAATGGCTCTCTCCCAACCAATATGTTCTCCAACCTCCCAAATCTCCAATTCTTGGAACTTGCAGAAAATCGATTGTCATGTCGTATTCCAACATCTATTGCAAACGCGACTAAACTTGGAGAAATCTCTATAGGAGGAAATAACTTTGTAGGCCAAATTCCTAATCTTGGAAATTTGCATGACCTGTCATTTATAGAAATCTCTGAAACAAATATGGGAAGTAATTCATCAAAAGACTGGCAGTTCCTAAATTCTTTGAGCAACTGCACTAAGTTGAGAGTGCTAGACTTTAGCGCAAATAATTTTGGGGGCCGTCTACCTAATACCATAGGCGATTTGTCCACCCAACTCAAAGAACTCTCGCTTGGAGAAAATCATATACGTGGTAGAATTCCTGTTACATTAGGAAACCTCATCAGTTTGATGGAGTTACAATTAGAGATGAATTATTTCACTGACATTGTCCCAATTACTTTTGGGAACTTTCAAAGCATGCAACGTTTGTATTTGATGGGGAACAAGTTGTCTGGAGGAATAAATTTCATAGGAAATCTCACTAAGTTATTTGACCTAGATTTATCCCACAACATGTTTGAAGGAAAAGTTCCTCCAAGTATTGGAAATTGCCAAAGCTTACAATATCTTGATCTGTCAGAAAATAATTTTCATGGAGTCATACCGGTCCAATTAATTATTGTTCCATCTCTATCAATTTTATTAAACTTGTCACATAACTCTCTTAGTGGTGATATCCCTAATGAGGTTGGACAGTTAAAAAATATCGATGAATTTGATGTGTCACATAATCATTTGACTGGAAATATTCCTCAAACCATTGGAGATTGTCATAGCTTAGAGTTTCTGTTTTTGCAAGGGAACTTCTTTCAAGAGACCATCCCGTCATCTTTGGCTTCGTTGAAAGGTTTAAGACATCTAGACTTGTCACAAAATAGTTTGTCTGGATCAATTCCTCAAGGCCTGCAAGATATTACGGTTTTGGAGTACCTAAATGTTTCGTTCAACATGCTTGAAGGGGAGATACCAAGCAAAGGTGTCTTTGGCAATGCAAGTGCAATATCACTTACGGGGAATAATAAGCTTTGTGGAGGCATATCAAAGTTGGAGCTCCCACCTTGCCCTATCAAATCCAATGGACACAAAAAACATCAAAATTTGAAGTTGATCGTATCAATATGTTGTGTGATTGCTTTTCTCCTTCTAGTAATTGTTGCTATTGCTATTTATCATGGGAGGAAAAGAGGCAAGAAGTCATCTTCAGGATTACCAACAAAAGACATGATTCCTACAGTATCATATCAAAGTTTGCATAATGCTACAGATGGATTGTCTGCTAACAACTTGATCGGATTTGGGAGTTTTGGCTCTGTATATAAGGAAACTATTAATTATCAAGAAGTTGTTGCCATAAAGGTCATCAACCTTCAAGTAAGGGGAGCTCACAAGAGTTTTATTGCGGAATGTAATGCACTTAGAAATGCAAAGCACCGTAATCTGGTAAAAATCATAACATGTTGCTCCAGCATAGATTATAAGGGCCATGAATTTAAGGCTTTAGTTTATGAGTATATGGCGAATGGAAACTTGGAAAATTGGCTACATCCTGAACCAGAAGATTCAAATCATCCAAGAATGTTGCTACTTGATCAAATAATAAATATCATTTTTGATATGGTCTCCGCTTTAAACTATCTTCACTATGAATATGGTGAACCTCTTATTCATTGTGATTTGAAGCCAAGCAATGTCCTTCTTGATGGTGATATGGTTGCTCATTTGGGTGATTTTGGATATGCAAGAATACTCTTAACCGCTGAAGTCGCCTCGAATGAACAAAGCAGTACAATTGGCATTAAGGGTACTGTTGGCTATGTTCCTCCAGGTATCATTTGATTTTTTTTCTAAGAGGCCCTTCTAATTGATTATGATATCAAACATACCAATTTTTTTAAACATTTTTTCAATGATTATTTGTATAATTAAGAAAAATTATATGTGAAACAATTTTTCAGAATATGGAATGGGTTCAGAGGTCTCAATACAAGGTGACATGTATAGCTTTGGCATTATTATATTAGAGATGTTAACTAAAAGAAGGCCCACTGATGATATGTTTAAAGATGGTCACACTCTTCAAACATATTTGAAAGCTGCATTTCCAAACAAGATTTTGGAAGTTGTGAGCCCAACCATTCTTCCACAAGAATCAGGGCAAATCCATCCTAAGGTTGAGGAATGCTTGTGGTCTCTATTTGAGATAGGACTTTCTTGTTCAATGGAATCACCTAATGAAAGGATGAGTGCAATTGATGTCATGAAGAAGCTAAATTCCATTAAAAAAATTTCCCTTTATGGTGAGTACAACGCCATGCGAATATAATTCTCGTAGTTCGGTTTGATTAGGACGCACGCTGATTTGATTTACTTGTTTTATTTTCTATTTAATTATAATTTCATCTCATTTTTGGATTTGTTGTTGCAGGTAAGGAAATCGTACTATGATCAATTTCCTTTGAATAATGAAATTGTGATTGGGATTATAAGCCTAAATAATGTTGTTAGCTTGGGCATGTTTATTTTGTGGTCATGTGTGATATGTGCCCATATTTTCTAATGAAAAAGATAAATCGGTTTAAAGCATGTATGGTGCATGTTTGTCAGTCATTTTTAAAGTAAGCTAAAACAAAATTCCTCTTAAATATTTACTTTAATTGGTATGTTCAGTGGCGGAGCCAAGACCCTAAGTCAGTGGGGGCACTTTTTTATTTTTAAACAAATGACAACATGCTTACAAGTATAAATAATTTGAGTAGGTTCAAATCTTAAAAATCAGTGGGTGCAAAATAAAAATCTAATAGGTATTTATATATACACCCAAAAATTGAGTGGGGGCAATTACCCACACTCATCAATAGGTGGCTCCGCCACTGGGTATGTTCGTTCTATGGATTCTCAAACAAGGGCATTATCTATGCAACGAAAACTTAAAACATTGATTTATCACTCTTGACTCAGCCCAATCTTCTTGGCTCCCTTTCCACTCCTCGAGCTGACTTATTGACAATCTTGAGGCGAAATGATATGAGTGTGAAGCTAGGCATTAGAACGAAGAAGCTGATGAGATTACGATAAGTGAGCATCCGTGAGAGGAAGCTGATCATCGGAGTTCCGACGTGAAGGCGGCCGACATGCGCAACAGCAAGCTCCTCACAGAGGATGCGCCGCTATGTCTGCCTTGAGCTGCCGGAGTGGATCGCCAGGTAGCTTCTTGTTTGGAACTAGATGAGAATTCTGTTACTCTAGAAATGAGAAAACACGGTTGAAGGATTCTGTTGCTTGTGTGCATTGTTGGGGGAAGGATTTTTCAAACATACACTTTATTTTTTAAAAAAATAAAAGAATAAGAATAAGAATATAGAGATGCTCGAGCCATGGTATCAAAACCTAGTATCACGGTCCAGTCTAGAGAACCTTAGAATTCTCTAAAATTCACTTGTAAATACTTGTATATTCTTGAGGATTCTAGAATTCTCCACACAATATCTACATATTTTAACATAAATATCTAGATATTTTGGATGAGAGTTCTGGAAGGCGAATCTAGGCCGTTAGATCTAATCGATCTCCACTGTCCGTTGAGGAGGTGGAGTAGTATAAAAAACCCCAAGGGGTTGAGTTGTATTCACCAAGCATTCAAGCAATCTAAAGGCATTCTCCCAAGTTCTCCATCTCTCTCTAGTTTCCCTCTCTAGACTTTCTTAGTTCTCACAACTAAGTTAAGTCCTTTAAGGCTTACTAGCAGGTTCCAGAGCTTGAGTTTTGAGCAAAGCTTGCTAGGCCGCACGGTACTTTTATCAAGAAAATACTAAGCCCGTGACAGTTGGTATCATAGCTAGGTTCTTCACAAGTGGAGAGAAAGAGATGACTTCAACTATGACCGACGTGGCTCCCCAACCAAATGCTGGGAAGAAGGCCAAGGACAAGACCACCAAGGAGATGGTT
The DNA here is from genome assembly GCA_025593235.1 of Vachellia pachyceras. NCBI lineage: Eukaryota > Viridiplantae > Streptophyta > Magnoliopsida > Fabales > Fabaceae > Vachellia > Vachellia pachyceras. The sequence goes on from JANTPZ010084082.1 coordinate 21,254, forward strand.
GCTGCATTAGAAGATAGGGAGGTTTTGGTGGAAGCCACCACATCCGACTTAGGGGATAAAGTTGGAGATGTTGTCCAACGCATCGTGGGGCTCGAGTCCGAGGAGGATGTCCTAAGGTCAGAGATGCAGGACACCCTCCAAGCAGTAGAAAAGGATGGTTTGAGGAAGTGGAAACCCTGAAGGCTGAAAATGTTGAGCTACAGTCACAAATGGAGGAGCTTGTAACGCAAGTAAAGACTTGCATGGCCGCGGTGGCCAACGTAGGGGCAAGCCAAGTGGCTTCCTCCTCAAAGGCAAACATCCCCAGACCCTCTCTCTTTGGTAGAGCAAGGAATGTAAGGGAGATAAATAAGTTCCTTTGGGGAATAGAGGCATACTTTGGAGCCATGGGCATCACCGAGGAAGCTCACAAGGTAACCAACGCTTCCCTTTTCCTCAAGGATATTGCTCTTGTCTGGTGGCATCGCAGGTGTGACAACGTCAAGAGGGGGTCTGAACCAGTCCAAACTTGGGACAAGTTCAAGAAAGGCCTCAAGAAGCTATTCTATCCTGAAGATGCGGAGAATGAGGTTAGGGCTAAACTCCACCGCCTCCAACACAAAGAAGGGCACATCCGAGATTATGTCCAAGAATTCCAAGAGCTACTCTTGGAAGTCTCAGATATGAGCGAGAAGGATGCCCTCTTACACTAAAAAAGTAGCAGAGGAGATAGGCCTTCCTTACACTAAAGAGGAAGGTTATGTCAAAGGAGTAAATACAGGAAGCCTCCCTATCTATGGAGTTGCTCGAGATACTCCCATCCAGATCTAGTAGTGGCAAGGGAAAGCTGACATTATAGTCACTCCATTGGACGATAAGAAGTTCTATCTTGGGTTAGACTTCATTGACAAGGCTAAGATCGTCCTTGAGTCCTTCTCGGACTCCATGTACATCCGAGAGGGTAAGCGTAGGTACTATGTTCCAGTCAAAAGGCAATTTGATGAGAAGAATATAATCTCTGCTCTTCAATTCTCTAATGGTCTCAAGAGGCAAGAGACCACTTACTTGGCCACCTTGAAGATGGAAGAAGTGGTCAAGGATGCTCCAGTACCTGAGGTCGTCGAAGAGGTGCTTGACATGTTCAAGGACATCATGCCAACTGAGCTGCCCAAGAAGCTTCCTCCAAAAAGGGAGGTCAATCATTCCATCGAATTAGGAGCAGGAGCGAAACCTTCCGCATTCGCCCCCTATCATATGGCACCTCCGGAATTGGAGGAACTGAGGAGACAGTTCAAGGAGCTACTTGATGCAGGGTATATCCATCCCTGTAAGTCTCCATATGGTGCGCCAGTTTTTTTTCAGAAAAAGCATGATGGTTCCCTTTGTCTATGCATTGACTACCGAGCGCTGAATAAGATTACCATCAAGAACAATTATCCCATCCCTCGGATCGATGATCTCTTTGATCAACTAGGAGATACCAGGTACTTCACTAAGCTTGATCACAGGAGTGGATACTATCAGGTCCGCATAGCCGAAGGACACTAACCAAAGACGGCATGTGTTACACGCTACGAATCATATGAGTTCCTTATCATGCCCTTTGGCGTCACCAATGCACCGGCCACCTTCTGCACTCTAATGAACATGGTACTTGCTCCTTACCTCGATCGCTTTGTGGTAGTTTACCTCGATGATGTTGTCACATACAGTAAGACCTTGGAGAACATGTAGAACACTTGAGACAAGTGTTTTCTACTTTGAGGGACAATAAACTCTACATCAAGAAGAAAAAATGTTCCTTCGCCCAAGAAGAGGTGCCCTTCTTGGGACACATAATTGGAAGGGGAAAATTACTCATGGATCCAACCAAAGTGCAAGCCATTCTTGAGTGGGAGCCTCCCATGAAGGTTACTGAATTGAGATCATTCCTTGGCCTAGTAAACTACTATCGCTAGTTCAGCCAAAGCAATTCCGCTTTTGCCGCTCCACTCATAATTTGTTGAAGAAAAGGCAAGCATGGAATTGGTGTCCCGTATATCAACAAACATTCGAGGTTCTGAAGAAAGCTGTGACAGAAGAACCTGTACTAGCTTTGCCTAATCTCAACAAATCGTTTGAGATACACACAGATGCTTCTGACTTTGCTATTGGTAGGGTCTTAATGCAAGAAGGACACCCCATCGCTTTTGAAAGCCGGAAGCTTAATGATACAAAGAGGCGGTACACATTACAGGAAAAAGAGATGACCACGGTAGTCCATTGTCTTTGAACATGGAGACACTATCTACTTGGGAGCAAGTTTGTCATCAAGACAGATAATGTAGCCACAAGCTACTTCCAGACTCAGAAGAAGCTCAATCCAAAGCAGGCACGATGGCAGGATTTTCTTGTAGAATTTGAATACATCATAGAGTACAAACCAGGGAAGGCTAACCTGGTAGCTGATGCCCTAAGCCACAAAAGCACCCTTGCCAGTATCTGTCGCCCTCAGAGCAGTTTGAGGGAGCATATCAAGGAAGGGCTGAAGCAAGACAAAATAGCCCAATCCATCCTTAGCCTTGTTGAAGAAGGCAAGACTCGGCGATTCTGGGTCGAGGATGGATGCTCCTCATAAAGGGTCAGCACATCTATGTACCTTCTCATGACAACCTTCGAAGAGAGGTGTTGAAGGAATGTCATGATAGCAAGTGGGCTGGACATCCAGGCCTACGTCACACATTAGCACTAGTAGGTGATTCCTACTACTGGCCTCGGTTGAAGGAAGATGTTAAGGCCTATGTGAAGACTTGTCTTGTATGCTAACAAGACAAGATAGAACAGGCCCCACCAGCTGGATTACTACAACCTCTTCCCATTCCAGAGCATCCCTAGGAGAGTATTTCTATGGACTTCATCGTGGGCCTTCCCACGAGTGAAGGTTTTAACTGGATCATTGTTGTGGTAGATCGATACTCCAACTATGCCACCTTCATTCCCGCTCCCAAGGAATGTTCTGCTGAACAGACAACCCAACTATTCTTTAAATATGTGGTCAAGTATTGGGCGCTGCCATGTTCGATAGTCAGTGATCGAGACACTCGCTTCACATGGCGATTCTGGACAAAGTTGTTCAAGCTCATAAGTTCTGAGCTCAACTTGTCCACTAGTTTTCATCCTTAGACTGACGGGCAGATTGAAAGGGTGAATGCTCTTTTAGAGCTATATTTAAGGTACTATGTGAGTGCCAATCACCAAGATTCGGTGAAGCTGTTTGATGTAGCCCAATTCTCATATATCCTACAGAGAAGTGAGTCCACCAGCCGAAGTCCTTTCGAAGCCATCATAGGTCAGCAACCCTTGACCCCCAGCACAATTACCACCGGTTATAAAGGACCTAGTCCTCTTGTGTACAAGTTCGCAATGGACTGGAATGATCAAGCTGATATAGCCTGAGCCTACTTGGAGAAAGCCTCCAAGAAAGTGAATAAGCGGGCTGACAAGAAGAGACGCCCAAGGGAGTTCCAAGTCGGGGACCTCATACTTGTCAAGATGTACTCCCATGCGAGGTTGACAGGAAGGCACAAGGGTCTCCTCCGGAGATATGAGGGACCTTTTCCGTTTCTTAAGAAAGTAGGGACCCGAGCCTACTAAGTAGAGCTTCCTGCCGAAATCAAGTATCACCCCATCTTCCATGTAAGTCTACTCAAGCCTTATCATGGAGACCAGTTGGATCCGGATAGAGGGATCTCACAGCATGCACCAATGAGCATAAAAGTTCAACATGACAAGCAGGTTGAAGAGATACTTGCTGATCGAAAGGTACGCCACTCAAACTAGCCTTCAATTCATGAACTTCTTGTCAAATAAAAGGACTGCCAGAAAGTGAAGCAAGCTGGCAACCCATTTTGCATTTATGGAAATTCCGGGGCCAAATCCAGGAGTACGAGGTTCAAAAGGAAACGAGGACATCGCCGAATTAGGTGCGGAGGATGTCATGGACCAATCTAGGGGATCCTAGAATTCTCTAGAAATCCCTTGTAAATACTTGTATATTCTTGAGCATTCTAGAATTCTCCACACATTTCTATCCATGTATAAATATCTAGATATTTTAGTATAAATATCTAGATATTTTGAAGGAGAGTTCTGGAAGACAAATATAGGCCGTTAGATTGAATTAATCTCCACCGTCCGTTAAGGAGGTGGAGTAGTATAAAAACCCCTAAGGGGTTGAGTTGTATTCACCAAGCATTCAAGCAATTTAAAGGCACTCTCCCAATCTCTCCATCTCTCTCTAGTTTCACTCTCTAGACTTTCTTAGTTCTCACAACTAAATTAAGTCCTTAAGGCTTACTAGCAGGTTCTAGAGCTTAAGTTTTGAGCAAAGCTAGCTAGGCCACAAGGTGCTTTCATCAAGAAAATACTAAGCTCGTGACATCAAGCAAGCCCACTTGGAGTGGGATATCCACGTACCATCGTTAACGCTACATATGGTAGCATGCGCCATACTTCCAACATGTACGCATTATATTATTATGTCTTATGGTGCCATCCACATTTCATTTGAGGTTCACTGGTGGGCCCATGCTCCTGGTGTTTTTTATGTAAATAATTTTTTTTGTTTATTTAAGTCTGGTCTAATTATGAATGGACCCAGACATTTTAACCCAGTCTCTTCTTCTTCACCAAAACGTTGCCAAACTTTTTTTTGAACAGATCCAATGGGCATGTTTTCATTGGGCCCAGCTTTTTTTGTTTACTTACCTAGTTTGTTCATTATTGAAATGCACAATTTCAATTTTCTTTTATTGAAAGGACTAAACGACGCCGTTTAGAGGTCAGAAGGTTTCTTCAACCTCTAGCCAAGTCGACTTAACCCGGATCGTGAACTAAGTCAGATCCGTCGGACACGAAACTTCCTTCTCCATGATCTCAAAGTCCGAACTCCGTTTCATTCATTCTTGGTGTCTAAAATCCAAAGCGCTACTCAATAGAGATCTTTGATTTTTTTTAATATGTGAGAAGCAAATCTGAAGCATATAATCATGAAGAGAGCAATAATAATTACTTTTTCAAGTGAAAGAGCAATAAAATTATTAGAAGCATATAATAGCAATACTGGCAAAGAATGATAAATTATATATGAAGAGGAAAATTATCATCAAAAAATTTGCATTATTGCCTTAAAAAAATGAACCATTGCTCTCATACTACCACTGGATTTCGGTGTATACTTAGAATCGATCTACTCACTGAGTATTCACATGAGAATTAAAGTGTCGATTAGACTCTTATTATGTTACACAACAAAAGCACCGAAAGAGATGGGGCAGACGTACAGAGAGAAAATTCCACTGGAGAGTTTCCATTTCTCGTATATGCATAAACTAACTCCCATTTCCCTATGTAATACATATGGGAAGTGTTAGGATGGCTGTCACCCAAGAGGGGGTGAATTGGGTGTTATAAAATTTTTCGTTAAATCAAAGAGTAAATAAAATAAAGTCATTGAAAGAAAGAGCAGAGCAGAGAAGATAAACACGATGATTTATCCTGGTTCAGGTCGGATCAAGTCCTCAGAGCTCATCTGAATTTTCCAATCCACTAACAACAATAACATCAGGCTTCTCAAGCCTTTATAAAGGGAATCACACTCCCCCTCACAATTTGTACTATAACAGAGACCAACATGCTCTGCTTTCTCAACTCAAACTCAGCCCAACAATCTCAAGATCCCAATCTTGAGTTTCTCACGGAAATACAATAAGTTTGGATGAGCTGATATACTCTCTCAAAGAGTGGATAGATAAACATTGAAGCTCTCGGAGAAGTATAATATCAGAGTCCTAATGTTGTGGGATTTCCTCGAATCCACACTCTCTCTTTTGTATTCAGTGACTCTGTATTCTTCATCTCTCTTTTTTTTTGTTCGTTGCTTTTTCATATTTATAGATGTTGGCAGAATATATCCGTTGGAGAGGAGCGTTGTATTTTCTGTTCAGCTTTGACTCTTGTGCTCTGTTTTTCAAACTTGGTCTGATGTGACAGATTTGTTTGTTGAAAGATAAAGAATAGCCGTTGGAGTCCTGAAAAGAATCAAGTGTTTGTTAAAGAAGATTAATCCGTTAGAAACTGCTTTGCTTCTGTTATACTTCTGCTTCAGTATCTGATGAGGTTGTATAATGTTCTGCGTTAAATGGCTCTGACACGTAGAGAGACGTTGTCTGTGAATTTGTCCGTTGAGAGCCCATGCTAGAGAAGTATTTAGAGATTCTTATTCCCTATTAATAAGTCTAAGCATGAAGCATTTATGAGAGCAGTTGATATTCAAAAAGCCATTACACAAATAAGGAAAGTAGGTGTATAGCGTAAGTGAAGTGTGTCAGACACAAAGCTGTCAGAGAGAGTAGTGCTCGAGCATAACTCTTCAATGCTCGAGTATTGCAAAGAATATTTCAATGAGAAGTTCAATGCTCTGACATAATGCTCGAGTGTTTTATGAAAGTGTTTAAGAAATATCTAAATACTCGAGTGTTAAATTATAGTTCTCGAGTACTGACAATGCTTCTTAAGATTGCTCAAGCATTCTGAGCAAGTATTGAAAATAGCGTGTTTTGAAATCCTCAATGCTCGAGTGTTAAGTCATGGTGCTCGAGCATTATGAGTGCTTGCAGAGCAAGCTGGAGCATTTTCAGAAAGCATAAGTGAATAGAAGAATTTTAAACTCGATGCTCGAGCATTGGTTTCTAGTACTCGAGCATTGGTGGTGCTTGCAGTCAATGCTTGCAGTATTATGTTAAAGCATTGCGTCCTAGAAGCACGATGCTCGAGCATTAAGTGTCAATGCTCGAGTGCTGGCTGTATTTGATCCGTATGCTGGAGCATTGAGTGAAAGCATTGCGTGAAAAACGGATTTTTGAGCTCAGTGCTCGAGCACTAGGTGCCAGTGCTCGAGCATTGGCATGTTTTGTGGAGAAAATCTGATTCTGAGGCCCAATATTCGAGCATTAGGTGCCAGTGCTCGAGCATTCAGCTTGTAACTCAACTTGCAATGACCATATCTCTCTCAATTCAACTCCAAACTTTGCAAATAATATATCAATGGAAAGCCCTGAAAGTTAGACATATGTCAAGCTGTCAGAAAACAGAGGAGGCTGATGTTCAAGCATTAGAGATCCAGTGCTCGAGCATTGGCTTCCCAGATGTCAATGCTCGAGTATTATGGTCCAGTGCTCAAGTATTGACTTCCCAAATGTCAATGCTCGAGTATTATGGCCCAATACTCGAGTGTTGACCCCAAAAACTCAATAGGAAGCTCCGAAAACTCATCATACTTGAGTGTTTGAGTTTGTGCTCAAGCATTAACTTCTAGAATCAATTCTGAGCATCCAAATGAAGATGAGATGAATGGTTAATCAATGTATAATGATAAAACATCTATTTAAAACACTTTAACATTCAAAATGAGTTATTTAACCAAATCATCCTCCAATTAAAAGAATGCACAAATATTGATTAATCAATATACATTGTAAAAATCAATATGCATTGTAAAAACTTTTTGCTCAATTATATTTAACAAAACAATATGGATTATAAAAACATTTTACTTTTTTATATTTGACAACATCAAAACTAATCATATCTAACAGGAAGTTACAAAATTTGAAATTTTAATACATAGAGGAAGAATTAACTCTATTGACCCATACTGTTTCTCTATTTGTATTTCTATACCAATCCAAATTGATTTAGGGCTTGTTTGGAAGCTATTTTGATAAAACATAGGTTTTGAAGAATATATTTTGGAAAATAACTTTTACGGATTTCAAGGAAAAACCTAGTTTTTGAAAAATGATTTATGTTTGGGAAGTTATTAGCTTTTACGGATTCTGAGGCAAAAAAGTAGGTAGGAAAGAGAAAGAATGAAAAGAAGGAAAGAAAAAAGAGAAGAAAGAAAAAGTAGGAAAGAGGAAAGAGAAAAGAGAAAGAAGGAAAAAGTAGGAAAGATGAAAGAAAAAGAAGGAAAAAATTAGGAAAAATGAAAGAGAAAAAAGTAATAAAGAGAAAACCTAGATTTCAAACCCAGGTTTTGTAACCAAAATAGCTTTTAAAAAAAATTGTGCTTGGACAAAACCTAAATTTTAAAACCAAACATAGGTTTCAAAAAGAGGAGGCAGAGAAGCCATTAAACTCTTATTCACCAAGAGTGAACCGGTATATTCCAACAAAATCATTCAAGCTCGAAGAAGATTGGTTGTTCGAATGTTGGAAAAACTCTTGGTGGTCAGACCTCTTCTCGTAAGTAGACTTAATTGATTCTTATATATCTCTATTTAATTCGCTTCATTTTCTGAAGTAATTACTTTTATTTAATTTTGATGCAGCTTATTCGAGATCCATGTTTGTACGAAACTAATTAATAACCCATAGCTGTGCCTTTTTATCATCTTATTTGTATGCATGTCCTGTATAATTTTGAGTTTACATATTATGATAATATATTTGTAAACAGTGATACCTGTTTTTAAAAGTCACATACTTTTAAATTTGAGAATGTTTTAAATTTTGAAGGGTAATAAAGTGTCAGTTATAAAGGCCAAATTACTGAGACCTATAACAATTCTTTTCAAATAAGTAATCTTACATATTTAAAATTTTAGGCAAAAAATATTTGGTATGTTTAAAGTTGGACAAATAGTACATATGTGTAAATTGTTTGTCCTGTAACTAAGTCAACGCCATTCTTCAATCTAATGCTTAAATAATACATCATGTACTTTACTTCTTTAATTTTTTCTTTCTTTAAAAAAATCATTCCATTTTATGTTTATACTGTCGTGCAAACATGCCATAGCATGATAACAATTAAACTACAAAAGATTCGAATTGCATACAATTAACGTCTCATATAAAATTACCTTCAATAGAAAAAAAATACTCATGACAATCATTCCATATGGTTTTCTCTCTTAAGTTTCATTTTATTTAAATTTTAAAACATTGGTTCCTATAATTTAATAAAAATTTAATACATTTTACCATTTGATGAATCAAAACATATGATTTAAAACTTAAAGAACTAAACCAAAATGAATGTAAATTTAAAAAATAAAGATTGTATCAACAAAAAAAATTAAATTTGAGAATATGTTAAATTTTCAAAGGAAAATAAAGCCTCAATTATGAAGGCCCAATTATTGCTAGTATAACAATGGGGGTTGAGGTCTAGCCAGCGGAAGAATCTAATTAAGTTGCGCACATTTCACTGTTTTGAATAAGATTACATCTAATAAGAAGATAATGTTAAGAAAAGTAGACAAAATATTATTATGTTTTTAACTATAAAGATATGTTATGTTTAAAGTTGGACTAATTAATAATATGTATATTTTTCAATTCTAAAATGATGTTGTTATTATAACCAAGCAATTGCACGGTATTATTGGGCGTGTTTGGAAACCAGTTTGCCGGCCTAAAAGTGCAGCCAACAATGCCCAACGCCTGATTATATTCCTGTGCATATTTGTGGAGTATTTGGCAATGCTTCACTCGATAAGGAGCGTATGCCCATTCTGTCTATAAGTTAATGGCTCCGTTTGGCAAAGCTTTTCAGGAGTTTAAAAGCACGTTCAACAGTATTTTTTTACAAAATGAGATAATTTCTTTCACATATTTACCTCGACTTACGTAAAAGTACTTCTCTACTACTTTTCCAAACGAACCCAATCTCTGGACCTTCTTCATGTATCTCCCCAGCGACAGCCAATGGGTAACAAGTTCAAATAATAAAATATTAAATTCCTTTTACCTATAAGTCACTTATTCCACCGTTTTCCCAAACACAAATCACTTTTACAATATTTAGATCTGGCTCTACCCAAACTTTTCCGGTTTACCCCAATATTCCTCACTTGTTTGACTATTGCTAATAAATTTTTACTCAAATTGGAATTTGCAACAAACGGATAGAATCCAAATTCTAAATGGAAAGGAATTGAAAATTTCTGACTTATTTCTAATCTCACTTCTCCATAAGTCAGATTGCAAATAAGTTACTTATCCCACCGCTTTTTCAAAGCCCATTTTTAAATCTAATGCCTAAATAATACATCATGGACTTTTACTTCTTTACTTTTTTATTTATAATATCCTTTCATTGTTTTTTTTTTGATGAAAATATCCTTTCATTGTTGTGAGCAAAATACGATCCTTTCATTTTATACAAAGATGAGATGATACCATCGGTAACAGTTGAACTAAACAAATGAACGGGTAAGCAAGGATGAGCCCCGCATGGGTTCATACGACATTTCAATTTTTATTTTTATTTTTTTTCTTTTTTCAGTCTTGTTTTGTGAATTTTGGAGACATATTGTACGTTACACAATATTCCAATTATACATACTATTTACCATAGGCACATAATTTCAATACAATGTAATTATAATTAAGTAATTGACACAAGAATTCAAATACGTTACATGATACAAGTTTACTATGAATATAATTTTGGATGCAAATGGAGAATAACTTTTCCTTATCATCATCTTCAAATATTCTTGGAGTTTCATCGTATACTCCCCTTCCATCCTTTTATAAGCCTTTAATAGTTTCAATAAGAATTAAATATTAAGACTAATATTAAATAAAATATGAATAATAAGTTAGAGGATTAAATGTAAACTTTTGCCAATAAAATATGAATGGAGAACTAATAATTTTTTAGTACTTTTTTCTTGATGATTATAAGCTATTATTCCTCCAGATCTTAATTAATATAAGAGTCAAATATAACTAGTTTATAAATATTAAAGAAATTAGTTAAATTAGTTATTTATAACAAATGTTTTTAGTTTCTCATCATAATAATTTTTTTAATTATATGTATTGTAACCATCCCTTGATAAAAGCTCCTTACCGTACTTGATCAAAACGGATACATAGAAAAAATATCATAAATTTAAAAGGCAAAGTGAATTGTGTAATTCATTTAGGATCAAAGTTAATTCATTATGAAGATGCTATAATTAGTATTAGTGGTAGCACTTTGAAATAATTTTGATCTAGTTTAAGACATGATATTGAATATGAAATCCTAACGGTTTGCACCAAATTGACAAGTACTCCATCTTGTCCTATTTATAAGTAACATTCTCTCTGATATTATATAAAAGTAACAATTTTGTTTTATCCAAAAATTTAATATACATTTTTCATTTTTACCCTAATTAATTGCATGTCTCTCTCATTATTTTTTCATCACATTCTCTCACTCACTCATTATCTTCATAGATAAAAGTATGTTTAGAAAAAAGTTATATATATTATATATTAATTACTTTTAACTCACTTTAACTATACGTGATTCGAGTAATTGTTTCTTACTAAAAAGGCCCAACGGGTATATTATATGTAGTTAAAGTGATTTGATTTTATGGCAATAATTATATAATTTATAGATATTATCTGGATATTTTGTGGATTTTATGTATTTTCGTTTCAAGGTAAAAGGGTACAAAGGTGAGTTTGACACATTTTACAATACATATGATATTAATAAATCAGGAAACAAGGGTTTTCCTCAGAGGAGTACGCACGAAGGACGACTTTTTTTTTATTTGTTCAACTGAACGAAGGACAACTTGGAGTACCCAAATTGGTTAGCGATTTCATAGCTTATGGATTGTGTTTGGGGTGTTTTAATTAGTCCCCCATGTAATTATTATAAAGCACTTCTAGCCAATTTTCACATACTGAAGAATTAATTTTACAGTAAGCTACAAGGGAGTGTTCGAGGGTGTTTGTTTCTACTTTTAAAAACTGTTTTTTTAAAAACAAGTTTTTTTTAGAGAATTAGAGATTCCACACATGCAACTGAACTTCCATAATATGCAATTGAGTTTTCACATTACGTGCAACTAATCTTCCACCTATACAACCGAGTTTCCACGTCTGCAGCTAAACTTCCGTATATGCAACCGAGTTTTTACATATGCAATCGAGCATGTCTCATTCTCTAATTAACTCCCCAATGGGTGCTTTTCCCCCAATTTTCCTTTTTTTTGAAGTATTTTTTTAATAAATCGTTTTGTAAAAAAGAAAGAAACTTATTTTAAAAAATAAAAAACAAAAACAAGTTTTAGTTGTTTTTTTTGTTTTTTCATTTTTTTAGTTTTTGTTTAGGAAAATTGCAAAACCCTATTTTCTCAATTTGATGGTTTTATCTCCATCTAAGAACTTAAGTTATTGTTGAAATTTCACCTGCCATTTTCAAATATAATTGTTTAAAAAAATCCAAAAATATTTTTTTCATTTTTAAAATTGTTTTTAACAACAGTTTTATAAAAAAGTTTGAAAAATAAGAAAGCAGAAAGTAGAAATAAACAAACCCTAAGCTTTTGTAAATTGATTAGTTTTTCCAACCCTCATTAAATGATTTATTTCTCTCAATTAATAACAAAGGTAAAGTGGGAGAAAAGTATAATTGACAAGGTGATTGGTAACCTATATTTTTGACCAAAAATAAGGGTGGGGGGAGTAATTCGACTTGAGAAAGGGACATTAATATATCATAGAATTGATTGTTATAAAATCCTGTCCATACTTTTTTAATTTCATATTATAAAAGATTTTATATTGTATAAGTTATTTATTTCATATAATTATTTTTTATATTCCATTGAGCAAAACTGTCATATGATTATTTATGTAAAGTTATACATAGAGCACTTTTGGTGTGAGCAAAAGAGCTAAATTAAAATGATTCTATTAATATAAAATAAAATATAATGACAACCTAATACCTGAGATGTTAGAGAAAATATGGAGAATTTGCTTAGGGACAATTTAATATGGGAAAATCGCATCTAATTTCTATAGAAGGCAGGAAATAAAAAAAATCTTCAGAATTTGAGACTCTTATTGAAGAGTCTCGTGGAACCTCATTGTAATATGGAGCTCATGTGCAAAGACCATTGTGCCCTCAGTTACAATAGGGTAACACCGAAGGCGTATCAGTTTTCGTGTACATTTATGTGGGTTGGAGCTAGGTTAACCATGGTCTTCTCTAGATCATGATTCAAACGTCCTCTCCTCTTGATTTTATACAGAGCTGATAGAGCTCTGGATATATGTGAGCAAAGATAGATGGTCCTATTCTCCAAATCATTATTCTAGGTTTTCGCTCTTGCATGGACATCTTCTCTTCTAAACAAAAGTTATGGCTTGAGCTCATATTTAGATGATTTAGTCGATAATAAATAAGTAAAACAAACTTGTGTTGAATTTTGTGCTTTGTCCATAGTATTTAGGGTTATTGTTGGGGATGCATTACGTGTGATTGGGTATAATAATGGGATGTTGCTCTCTTTTTATGTTAGGTAATAAATGTGTTACTGCATTTTTTGTCAGGGATAATTGGGAATAGGTAAATGTAATGAGGGTTGATAAGATTATACCTACTATTGCTAGTGAATAAGTGTTGTCAATAAGTGCTTCAACAGTTGTTAATATGTCTTTTTCAGTTGTTAATGAAAATCCTGTGCTGGATTTCATCAGTTTTATGGGCATTGTGTCATGAAATAATTTGTTTTCTTTCTTGGTAGAAAAGATTATGATGTTAGTGTTGGGATAGAACACACAAACGCAGCGGAAGAAACAAATTTCAAAAGTTTTCTAATCCTTCTTTTGGATCTATCAAAGGCGTTTAAACAGAGTAGTTAGGACAATACATTATTTTGCAGTTCTTGAATTCGCGGTAAGCAATAATGTTTTTGCGGTTCTTGGATATTTGATCTATAGGAGCCAACCTTCTTTGATCACTTCCTTTTACTAGTATCCACGCGAACAATTCCCAACAACAGTAACTTGCTAGTGCCCTTGATTTCACTCTCTCTCTCTCTCTCAGGGTTTCAATGGCTCACTCAATCAAATTAGAAAATACTTACCATCTATTGCTCATGAGTCCTTATATTCATAGAACTCATGAAGTGCATTATAATTTAATATTAATCTTTTATTAATCTTGAAAATCCGAATTTGATAAAGATATAAAAATATTCAAGATTAATATTTTATTAATATTAAAAATTTGAATATTAAAACATACTCAAAATTAATCTTGATCAATCTTGAATCTCCAAAAGACATTCAAGATTAATATTTATTAATCTTGAAATTCGAATTCCAAAGGATATTCAAGATTAATTTTTATTAATCTTTAAATTTAAACTTAAAAAGATATTCAAGATTAATCGTTATTAATCTTGATATTCAAATTCTGAAATTCAAATTATGAAATTCGAATTTAGATTAATCTGATTTAATCAAATTATATCTATTAAATTAATCAAACAATGAGCCAACCGATTTAATTTATCTTTATAAATTAAATCCGAATATAAATATTAGTTATTTAATTTATCAAATAAATTAAATATTAAAACTAACATATATTAACATTATCTATATAATATTAATGTAATTTCAAATTTATATATAATATATATAATTCAAAAAACCCTAGAATTGTAGCACGTGTTGAGTTTGTTCTTGCGTGCGATCCTGTAGGCCCACATGAAGTTGGCAGTGGGCTAAACTGATTATTAGCCTACAAGTCATAAGTGGCATCTAACAAGACATTACGACTAAACCAAATCATATGGGGATAGGTAACACGACGCAATCTTTCATGCAATCACATCACATCCCTTTCGTCACACAAAATCTCGGTTAAGGATGAGGTATGGATAATGTCATTCTCATATTCTTGACTATTACTTTCTCCATCCCTGACTAGTCTGATCTTAAAATTGAAAACTCCTTTTCATTATAGTATGGCCATACATTTCTTTGACTCACTCATCGAGGGGCCCAGTAATATCTCTCAACTAATGCGAGAGATAAATCTCATCTTGATCATTCACATTTCTTTTCATGAAAGATCCCTAAACCTGATCATAACCTTTATCATCACCCGGTCAAAGGTGACTTTTGACTAAGTCAAAACTTAGCGACTCTCATGTAGGAATCCATGATGATCTCAGGTCAAAGGGCGTGGTTATGTGATTACATATGAAATAAGCTAATGACTTAATCCAAGCAGCTTTCTCATAGAGGGTCAGTCCAACACCTTGCACTCTTACAAATGCCTATGACTTTGACTCGTATCTCTATATCTTATCAAAGTTATACTGGTCTTACTTTATCTTTGCTCCCACATAGATAACCAAACAGGGACATTTAGAATAATATTCATAATTTTTCATGGATGCAATTATCATAATAAACATAGAAAAGCTATGATAATTAAATGGAGAAAATACATTAAAATAAAATAATGTCTGAGGTACAATGATTAGCCCCTATGGTACAATTTCTAACAGTTAGCCCATATTTATATGATTTAGTATAAAATAGGTAAGTAATACAAATGTTATGTTAAACTTGTGCGTTATTTGTAGTCTTGGTTTTTGCTATTGGGTTTTCATTGTAGTTGTTATAATAATGGGATGTGCTCTCTTTGTGTGTTTGGTAATGGATGAGTTGGTTTTTTTGTGAGGGATAAGTGGGAATATGTGAATATAATGAGGGTTGCTATAATTATATCTATTATTATGGGAGTAAAAATGTGTTGTCAATAGGTGAAGTTGCAGTTGTTAATATGATTGTTTTAGTTGTCAATAAAAAGCGTTTTCTATAGGTTATCAAGTTTATGGCCAGTACGTCTGGAAGAATTAGTTATGTTTCTTTTGTATGGGCCGGGCAAACTTATAAATAATAGAAAAACTAATTTTCAATATGTTGGTGGTTGTGTGAGAAAAAAATGTATGAAAGAAGGCACAACATATGAGGAGTTGAGAAGAACGTTAATGTGATAAAGGAAGGCACAACATATGGTTCTCCATGGTATATGGGTGCATATTCCACGCAAGAGCAAGCGTAATACAGGGTTAAGTCCATGGTATATGGGTGCATATTCAATGGTGGGTACTATACTTGTATTTATTGAACTTGCATTTAAAGTTGCATGCCCGTATTCAAGAAATTTATTTTGATTGTGTATTATGAAGATTAAGGGGACTAGTGGAGCTAGATTTAAAGCCAATGGCCAGCACTTCAAGCCTTTTTATGAGGGATTTTTTTTATACAAGAAATTTTAGGTAGGGGGTTGGGCTCACCCACAAGCCAAGGGCAGGACGGAATCTCCCTTTCTCTTAGGTCATACCAATGTTGGGCAGGGCGAGCCGTCAATTACCCTCAGGCGTTTACCTAAGCACCCAGGAGCTAGGATGCCTCCCCAAGCGCCACGATTGGAGCCACAACAAAGTGACCTTTCCCGGTATCGAACCATCTCCCTTTAGTGAGAGTATCCAATACCTTCGCCAGTTGAACCCACGGATGATGGGTTTTTATGAGGGATTTGCTATGCATAATGTGGAGGAGCTAGCTTGTTGTTCAAGATGCCACTTAGCATGGGCTTGTTGTACACTTTCTTTTATATTTTTGTATCATGTTGTCTATCATTTTATTGGGCTTCATTCATTTCATTTATATTTTGAGTTGAGGTTGCATCAAGCATGTTGCAAGTTTACTTTAGGTTCTAATTTTGATTGCATATATAGAAAACTAGTTCTGTGAAAAGCTGTCTTGTTTAATATATGCAAGAGATATATATACACAGCAAGGGATACATCGAATAGGGAAAATGGATCTGCAGGATATGATGTAGTTAAGAGGTGCGTGATATGTGCGTGTGTTAACTGATGAGCGAGATTGTCGTGGGATGACAGTGAATTATGAGCAGCGAGATTGTGGTTGATACGCGAGATCCATGTACGTGAATTATGTAGTGGAGATTATATTCCATTACTCCCCCTCAAGTTGGCGCATGGAGATTGGATATGCCCAACTTGCCAAGAAGAGTGTGCAGGCGCTCTTGTCCCAAAGGCTTTGTGAACATGTCGGCAATCTGATATTGCGAAGAGATTTTACGTGGCAAAATTTCTTGAGATTGAATGCGCTCGCGAACAAAATAGCAATCCATTTCTACGTGCTTGGTACGCTCATGGAAGACTGGATTTGCCGCAATGTTCAATGCTGCTTAGTTGTCACAGTAAAGAGGCGTGGCCCGTGTGCATGTGGATCCAAGTTCATGCAGGAGCCATCGAAGCCACACTATTTCACTTACTGTTTTGGCCATTGCACAGTATTCAGCCTCTGCCGAGGACTGTGAGACGACATTCTGCTGTTTAGTTCTCCAGGAGATGGGAGACCCTCCAAGGGAGACAAAATAACCGGTGCATGATCTGCGAGTGATAGGGCACCCTCCCCAATCAGCATCACAGAAAGCTGTAAGCTCAAGATTTCCAGTGCTGCACAGAAGAATTCCTTGTCCAGGGTTATTTTTTAAGTACCGAAGTATGCATTCTGCAGCATCCATATGCATTTTTGTTGGGGCTGTGGTGAAGCGACTTAAAGTATTGACGGCATAAGTTATGTCGGGGCGAGTGACCGTTAAATATTGTAATCTCCCAACAAGATAACGGGCAGCATCAGTAGGTGAGTCCACTTCATTTTCATTTGGACGCAGCTGGCATTTTTGTTCCATGGGAAAACCACTAGGACGACAACCCAACATGCCACACTCTCGTAAAATGTCCAGTGTATATTTTCGTTAACTGAGCATGAAGCCATCTGTCGAGCGAGCAACCTCAATCCCCAAGAAATATTTTAAGGGACCCATGTCTTTGATGCTAAAACATTGACGCAGATATGTTTTTACCGCATTCATGTGTGCGTCGTCGTTGCTGACCAAGAGGATATCATCTACGTAGATTAATATGACCGTGAGTATCTCCCCCTTACGGTAGAGAAAAAGCGAGTGATCGGCATGGGACGCTTGAAAACCATATTTGATAATCGCAGAAGTGAACTTGCAGTACTAGTTACGAGAGGCCTGCTTCAAACCATACAAGGACTTGCGCAAGTAGCAAACCAAGTTGTTGCCTTGATGGATGAATCCTTGAGGAATCTTCATGTAAACTTCCTCCTTCAAGTCACCATGTAGGAAAGCGTTGTTGACGTCGAGTTGGTGGACTTTCCACCGTCTTTT
>JANTPZ010084085.1:0-35683 GCA_025593235.1 Vachellia pachyceras
CTATTCATTCATAACTTTTTTTAACAAATACCCGATTTAGCTTCAGAAAACCATACGTAAAAAGGACAGGACATAACCTTTCAGCCCTCATCAACCTCCACCTCCTCCAAAAAACTATCAAAATCAAATTCAAACCGATGACCATCACATTACAAATGCAACGTTCTAACCTCTGAGTTAAGCTAACTCACATAACAGACATTGTACATGCATAGGGTGGTGGTCCATCAAGGATATCAAATTTGCCTTACAAGACATGAACCCATTAAATGTTGGCATATTAAGTTTAATCTCTTAAAAAAATGATGTTCAGGGGAAAAAACAAGATGACATTAAATGAAGTTAGGAGGGTGGAAGTTGAATTTCGCCAAAACAACATTAAAGGCTCTTTTAACTTATTGGTGAGAATTTTACCCTAAAATTTAGATTTTATTCAGATGCTCATATTTTTTTACAGAAGTTATTCTGGAGAAATTTTAGTTTTAAAAAAATTATTTGATTGTCAAATCGTACTTTCTTTTGTAATAAATTTTTTAAAAACTATTTTCTAGAACATAATTTTACTTCAAATTATATGAAAATTATTTTCAAATAAATTCTAGTCAGGACAAGAGGAGGGGCCACTTGCGAGTTGAAGCCAAAGTGCGAATGGACGTACGAGTGAATACGGGTGTGAAGGGGTAGGTAATAAGAGAGTGGCTTTTTTAATTCATTCATTAAATAGGCAACAAGAGAATGACGTACAGCAGTTTCACTAATTACAAAAACAACCATGGGACGCTCCGACTCATGAAGCCGCTACCCAAAAAAAAAACAATTCCGCCCATCCCATGAATGGACCTTTGACTCTGACCATAGCGCATTTAATTCAATAATAGATGATGTCGCATAATATGGCGCACCCATGCATTATGCATACATACCTACCTGGTGCTGCAAACACCAACACAACCTTTCCCCTTTTTTCCCGGAAAAAAAAAAAGAACAAACAGAGCTGTCTGTACGAGTGAGGGGAATCTTGATATGGTGTGTGTGGGTCCTGCGTTGATGGTCCCTTAAAAGTTAAATCAACCCATCCATCCCAAAAGGGACAGCACACATATATAAGCACATTCGAAACGTGACTCAAAACGCCCGGGGGAAGGGAAGGGCACGTGCTGTAAAGCCAGCTGGCCATTCCTGTCGGGTGACGTGGCACGCTTATGCTGCTCACGCGGCCCTACCCAAGCCTGTCGTCCTACTGGGGATCGCAATTCGCAACCCACGGTGCTCCCTCGCCCTGCCTCACATCACTCCCTCAGGTGACCTTCTGTGGGACCCCACCTGTCCCCCCCCTCTTCCACCGAATGCCCCACTATCTGACTCATCATCTTGACACAATTCATTATTAATTTTTTTATATTTTGAATTTACATTAATCTGTCAAATTCCATCCTCTAGTGGAGCTTGCAAAAAGGTCTAGTGTTTGTTTAAAAATCCATTAAATGAAAAAAGTTTACAAATCCTAAAAATAATTTACAAATTTTAATTTTTTTTATAAATTTTAATATGCTTCTTGTTTTAACTTTATACACATGTGAGGGAATGACTTCTCAAATACTTATTTGTTGCTGAGCAATTTTGACGGTCCCAAAATCTGAGTAGCAAGCCCGAATTTCTTTTGCCGCGTTATTAGGTTTACCTGTTTCTACTTTCCTGGTTGCTTTTTATGCAAAGAACATATGCATCTCTACTATTTTAATTTCCTGAGTTGAATATATCATCTTCACCGCTTTTAATATTTAATTCTTACCTTGTTGCATTGCTTACTATCATTCTTTCATGATCATGTTGGCTGTTCTAGCGGTTCTCCTGAAACAACATATAACCATTCAACAGAACTATTAATAGTTGGTGATTCACCGCCAAAAATTCAAATACTGAAACTATATATCACAATTCACGAGGGGGGGAATTTATCCAGTTACGTTCTCCCTCAAACCCTTTTTATACATTTCGAATCTCTCTGATCATTTTTTTGGCTTTTTTTTCCATTTCCACTCAAACTACAGAAAACATGAATTTGTACGCTGTACCCTTCTTCCGAAAAAATTGCTGGAAGAAAAATACAATTACACGCGGCTAAATCCCTATACTTCTTCACATCAAGTAAATTGTACATTTTTTTTTGGATTTTCCTGGGAAAAAATCACCAGCTAGGAGGACTCTGGCTATTGGTAGTAGCAGAGTCCGAGGAATCTCCTCCAAAATCCATCATCATCGTCATCCACTGCTGGAATTCAGGATCCCCAAGCCCATCAAAGAACTCATTTTCCTTGCTGCTCCCATTTCCCATCGTCCAAACATCGTCATAGTAATTCCCAGGATTTGAGTTTCTGTTTCCCTCCTCTGCCTGCTCCAACGCGGTGTCCCGGGGTTCCATCACTTCCACTTCCAAATGCTCTGTTTGGCAATGCGAATCACTCATCAGCGAGTTGTCGGGGAACGGGAAATTGAGCTTCGCCCGCGGCCCGCGAAATTCAATCGCGGCTTTATCGTATGCGTGAGCGGCTTCCTCTGCGGTATTGAACGTCCCCAACCAAACCCGGGTCGCCCTTCTCGGGTCTCGGATCTCAGCAGCCCATTTTCCCCACGGCCTCTGCCGCACGCCTCTGTACTTTTTCTTCTTCGATGACGTCGTTGTCGCCGTCTTCCTTTTCCCGCTACTTTTCTTTTTCTCCTCCGGGAAAAAGTTGCAACCTAAGCAGCCTTCGATTTTGCATTCTCCGCAAGTCTCGACGCTCATGGCGGGAACAATGCCGATTGGGGCAGAGGTGGCGGCGGATGCTGCATCGGAGTACTCAAAGGTGGGAGGAAATCGAATTCCTTGGATGGGATCGCTGGGAGTGGTGCCGGAGATTGTGGAGGTGGAACCGACGACGACATTGGTGAGTGCCTCGACGATGACTGAGTGTTCCTGGTCCTTGTAGTAGAAGTTAGGCGGTGGCTGAGTGCAGTTGGAGGCCATGGGAGTTGTTCCGGCGAGCATCGAATGGTTGGACGAGGACATGTGTGTTGGTGAGTTGAGTCGATGTGAGAGTCAGATTGCAGTGTTCGGCTCTCGTTTTGGATTTGAGAGGGGAGATGGAGTTTGCTTATATAGGGTTCGGGGAGTGACGTGGCAGCTAGCGCCAGCTGTGCACATACCACAACAACGCAATTCGCACACGGTTTTGAAGGGGATTAATTTTAATCACGTGCCCTAATTTGAAAGCGCAGGTGGGATTTGGATCTAAATATTTTTTTTTTGGCACAGAGATATTTATAACTACTTTCCTATTGTTATTTTTCAAGGGAAAAATAAAGTGAACGAGCTGTAGAAAATACTGTTAATTAAAAGGACTGTAAAAATTCTAATTATTTTACGTTGATAGAATTCTAATATATGAATCCTTCATAGAAAGTAAGAATAAAGGTTTGAAAATACTAAATTGCTCAAAATCAAATTATTAAATCATTTCCCACACTCATAACCTTTTTGAATGAAAAATGAAAACTAAAATGAAATCAACTCATCATATTTCTTACCTTTTCCATTTTTTATCCAAATTCACAATCATTAAGTTCTTCACTTAATTAATTTATATTATGAACACTAGTTATAATTTTTTAAATTTTATTACCATTACATGAATTTTTTCAACAAAACACATATATTCCTTCTAGAATAAAAAATAAATTGTACAGACTTTTTTTCAAAATAGTGTAAATTTTATCTTGGTTTTCTAGAATATACAAACTTTTTTCAACATATATAATAAATAATAAAGGATCTCCAATTTTATTAAAATTATACAACCTTATTTTTAATTAAAAATCTTAGCAAGTTTTAAAAATTGAGGAAAATTTTGTTTAATATTTGAAATCTAAAAATTCGTATTTGTTTTTAAAATATCATATATGCAGAGAGAAAGTAGAGGGGAAGGTAGGAAGGAGGTTGTGGAGGGACAATTTCTTATTTTTAAATGTGTTTCAAAGTTGAATCCTTTTAAATAAATACGATTTGTATGGTTATTCGCATTAAATATTATCTCCTATATACCCTTTAATCGATTTTCCCTTTTTTCAATTGCAACCGGGTGTGTTTGAAGTGAGACAGTGTAGAGTGGGATTATTAAGAGTGCCAAATTCTCCCAAAAAGAATTTAATGCATCTCCATGCTTAGTTGAACACAATACCTGTAATTTAATTGCTTTTCAAATTTAACCCCATCCAATATTCACTTGTACTGATCCCATTTATAAGCAATTCTATTAATTTCTTTTACTTAAATATACATTTTTATCATTCATATATGAAGACGGAGTTTTTATCTTTTACAATATCTAAGTGTTGATTTTACTCCCGTGCTATAATGAGTATTAAACATGAATAAATTTAGTAAATTACTGAATTTGAAAACAGAGTTAATAAGATTTAAAGTTTGCCTTGGTATGTGTCAACATCTTAAAAATAATTTATAAATAGAATCAGAGGAGTACATCTCACACAAGAATAAAGTTTGCCTGATAGTAATGGAAGAATAAAATTGTAAATTGCTACAAAAGATTTAATGAAATGAATGAAAAATAGGGGTAAAATAAACGTGATAAGCCTTCTAAGTAGAATAAAATGATTAATTTTGAGATTAAAAATGCGGTTCCTAATTAAATTAAACTTTGACCCTTGGGAGGAAGGAGTGAAGGTTTGTGAAGGATTCAAAAGAAAGGGGATAGAGCGCGTAGAGTTTGTGTGCGCGTCGTCATCGATGATGATTATGCCAACACCTCATCGGGTCACGTGGGAAGGGAAGTGGCGTATCGTCCATCGGTTCTGTTTCATCGAACTCACTCACTATTGACTTTGACCAAATCGGGACCAAAGTGTCTTTGTATGTGTGTACGTATCATCAGCTCATTTAATTCTGGAAATTAAAGTCGCCGTCTTAACTCCTTCATGTCCCAATCTTGCACGCCTCCAAACAAAATAGAGTGAACAAAATAATGTACCTTCATAATGCAGTATCGCATTTAGTTGACTTTTGACCGACTTTATGCACTCCCTACTATTACTCGCTTGGGTTTGTTTGGAACGTTTATAAAAATCAAACGCACGTTTAATGTTGTTTTTTTGTAAAATGAGATAATCTCCTCCACATGCTTACATCGACTTACATAAAAGTACTTATCTACCGCGTTCCCAAACATGCATATTAAAGAGTAAACAAATATAGGCAATGTTTGGCAACATAGTAGAAAAATACTTTTATACAAGTCGAAGTAAATATACGGAGAAGATTATCCCGTTTTACGGAAAAATACTGTTAAACGTGCTTTTGGCTGAGAGTTAAAATTTACCAAACGGAGCCATAGGCAAGTATGTAGCCCATTCGTGATTAGATATTTTTTTTTCCACATGGTTACTTGACCGAGTCATTCTTCTTACTGTCTATTATAATTTTCCTTCACAATATCTTTGCTCTCTAATATTTTTTCCATCTAAACTACGGCTAAACTTGCAGAAGTGTTATACCAAAAAAGAAAAACTTGCAGAAGTGTTGAGAAATGGAGATTGAAAATGAGCTCCCTTGTCAGCTGCTTTTCTTTTGAGAGATCCAAACCCAAGCTAACTTTTACCACCTCACTAAGCCAGCACCTTGGCTCGCTATTCATAACACATTTTTTTAATGCATGATAGATTGAAATGATAATGTGAATCTAAAGAACCTCTGTCACATATGTATAATTTTTTCGATCACTCGAGTAATTATCGCACCTAGAAGGCAATTAAGGCACTTTCCTATGAATCACAGCCCCATTCTGCTCGCAAAGTACGATATATTACTCAAATGCATAAACGAAGGAAGTAGAATAACGGCAAAAAATTTGTTTCTTCTTCTTTTACCCTTAATATACTTTTGTCGCTATTTATCATTCAACATTTCAACCTCCAACTGACCTAAGCAGGTTTGTTTAAAAGAAAACAATTATACAGGAAACACTATAATTTATACAGCAAAAATGGAAGAAGCAGAATGTGCTGCTGAATTGTCTCCCTACCTCCCTTTGCCCCAGTAACCAATAAAAAATTGAAACTAAATTTAAAGCCCTCTTAAAATGGCTGTATTGACCGACCAACCCATATTCAGGAAATCTACAAACATGTCAAAAGCAGCATTTGCAGAGCTAAAATCAGCGATAGCAAAGTAAATTCCATCTAATCCTCGTTCTCTGAATCTGCAACCAAAAATATTTTTTCAAGACAACAGAATTAAAGACCAACTTCAGCAAGATCAAAGATGATCAGAAGACAACAAGTGACCGAATTAAATCAGCTTACATCATTAACTTCTCATTGAATAAACACAACAGGGAGGAATACAGGATAGGAATTTCTAGAATGCTTCCTTAAACCCCTCACCTTGATTTCATTCAACGCTCAATATTACATTTTTCTTCATTCGTATAGGAGCTATTCCTTTATATGAAGGCAAGAGGCTACTGGTATTCTCAAAACCATTTCATAAGTTAGTTTTTACCTTTTAGACTCCTAGCAGCAGGCAAGCTGCTGCACCCTCCTCAGCCCTTCCCTTTTATTTTATAAAAACACCTACTGTGGCTACTGGGTATTTTAAGCTATTGCATAGGATGTCAAAACGCACACTATAAGTCTATGCCCTACAAGAAAACCACATTAGTCATAAGCACACACAATAAGGCTCGTATTCTATTTCATGTAAAATGCAAGTTTTCCTACTCCCTCCGCCCATAAGTCCATATTTTTTCTAAACACGCATGCCTAGAAAACACGGAATTCTAGTTTAAATGTAAAATTGTGTTTTTTCTTTATAGCTCAATTAAATGCCATCATTGGAAAGTGCATCTTTATTGAGAATGACAGGTAATTTTGATCCTTTATAAGGGGTATTCTAGAAAAGAACGTTTTAATTACATCTAAAACCCTTGTGACGAGACTTGTAATTTGAGACACAACAAATCAAAAAATTAGGACTTATAATCAGTAAAAGAACTGAAGGCACCCCAGAATTAAGAGGTACAGATAGCATTAACCAATCATGAAGACTTATAGATTGGATTTTAAATTTTCACAGATTTTCCAAAACTTGTATACTTCTGATTGTGACAAAAATTAATCTTCTCCCCCACAATTGAGAGAAGGATGACAACAATAAAAACAGAAGACATCCCAACCATACATTAATTTCTGAAGCTAAAAATACAAATATATTGATCTGAAAGTGAAGAAATTGATTCACCTGATCTTATATCCTCACCGACTTTTCCTCTGTTCTTCAGTTGTCTCCAGATCATCGCACATATGAGAATCCACCAGTATATATGGAACACGAGCAGCATTATGAGCAATGTATTAAAGAGATAGTACAGAAACCTGGGATAATTCTTTGATAGGTCTAAGGAATCTCGAAGGTTATGGCTGGAAATAAAATAAAGTATAAAGATGATTAGAAAGTGCAGCCAAGACAAAACAAAGTAAAGTCAATTTACTAAAACTGAAAATACACCTTGACGCTCTAATAACCCAAAATGGATAGAAAATTAGCCGCAGCATTAGCCATGAAAGAGCAAAGAATCCAAAGAACACACTTGCGAAAAATTCCCTCCCAGAGTACTTGAAAACCTTCGCAGCTTCCATGAATACATCGCTTGCATCATGAAGGGCTAGGACTATGGAGCCAATCCTGAAAAATCTGTAATAGCAGCCCGTCACTTATCTCTCCTCTGAGCCAGTGTTAGTCTTGATATTTTTTGCTTATCTAAATGTGTTTGTCCATGGTGCAAGACCTAGAAATGACTGAAAAGATAACATCCCCACCAAGACCAAATTGCGTGGTAATTGATCATGGCAATTTTATTGTACCAATTGACAAATACAAACTTAACATTGCACACATCAGTGATTACATAATACCTCCACCAGGATCAAAAAGTAGCAAAACCTAGAAGTACGGGCTTCAGACATACACCCACCCACCCACCCACCCAAAAAAAAAAAAAAGTAACATGAATGAACATATGCATGAAAGGATCTGTTAGTACAACTAAGAAAAACAACATAAGAAATTAAATGCAGAACACGACAATGGTAGCTGTAGGAAGAAATTGCTATCAATTTTAAACGACCTATAATTAAGCATCCCATCTTTCAGAGACAAGACTCCAATGGTAGGGAATGTATCATAAGTTATAAACTTCTAGAGCTGCCTTGAGTTGTGCTACATGAGAATCAACAATAGGCATCCAACATAAACCACCATGATAAATTACTCAAGCATATGCACAAGTACATGTAAAGAACTAAGTCCCATGTAATAATGAATCCTTCAACTGCAAAAATAGCTAATTACCTCGTCATATATGAGACTCCAATCAAGATAACAGTAATAATATGATGAGACATCATCACTGAAAAATCCTTCCTTCGAGTCTCCCACCTCAGAAGAGCACCAATGCTGTAGAGGTAGAACCCACATTGGCACATGTAGAAAACCTTCAGTGGACTCCTGAAATGAGAAAAGAAAGAGGACGTTATATGATAATTGAAAAGCAATCCGGTAGTGAGTACAATACACAACTATGTAGTTGATCTTTTGAAATAAATAGCGATCAATGACATTCAGTCAGAACAAATAAGAAACTTCTGATTGAAAGTCACTCGCTGGTATTAAACTACAGCCAGTGAACATGTGTATTTAAGGAAATGAGCCATATGCCTGCATACTGTTCTGACTACTCTTGGAATATCTGAATAGTCATATACTGATGTACATCTATATCAAAATAACTATTTGTTTGACCAGTAAAATTTTCAAACAAAAATCAGAAAAATTCCAAATCCTTGTGCTCCTGTAACTCCCTTAAACATCAACTCATCTCCACGGCTCTACCATATAAGCTGTCTGCCTTTTAACCCCAGTATTCATACTACGCATTTTATGACAGCAGCATTGAAATTTCAGTAGAGAATAGACAAGATGACATGCATTGAAAGTTCTTGTGGATCAAGAAAATTAATGATGAAAGTGAAGAACAATAGCTAGTTTTGCGTATGAAAGTGAAAAATGAATCTCTTTCAGATATGGAATAAAATTCATTGGGGAGATGGATTTCTGTTCAAAAAGCTAGACTATGATTACTTACTTCAACACTTGATTTGGCCAGCCATCAAAGTACAAATTTATATCTCTGAACCAGGGCTCATGGTAATTGAAATTAAGAACAAAGAATTCCACTGTAGCATAATAGGTTAGCTTCCACATTGATTCTGAGCATTTTTCAATCTTTGATAGTGTTGCCTTGTTCATCCTTAAATGACCACGACCCTTAGTCAACAACTTCATAGCCAACCACTGTAAGCGGCAAAACAACAAACTGAGGAATTAAAAGGGTTTTGAATAAAGTTAAATGGTTGCAATATATTGTAATATACAACAATAGAAGAAAAATGAAAATTTCTTTCGCAAATGTTTGTGCCATGTGCGACCAAGACAATCCATATACACAACATGAAAGATGCATTTAGAAAAATTCCACGTTGCCATAAACATTGTTTTGTCATCGTTGCTTATGTGCATAGCTAGAAAACATAGAACATGCAACCTCACAAGTCATCATGAGATTTTGCTAAAATAGAGTTGGCTTGACAAGAAAATACATGTCGAAAAAGAAAGGCAATTGTTTAAGCACTGACACCATAATGACAAAGATGGATACTTCGTTTACACTGGACCGTCCTCCATATATTGTGGATTCGCAATAGTCTTCTATAGCTCTTTTACCAAAAACAGGACCTCTTTTCTTTTTACTTCGTTTGGCTTATTACAAAGATAAGAAACCAAAGTCTACCAACCAAACAAATTGCATGTGTTACTCAAGCTAAGAGAAAAATAAAATGTTAAACAACCAAACCATTGCCATTCCTGAAAAGAAGAGGGGCCAAACAGGAAATATTAGAGATAGAGATAGAGGGGTTGGGGAGAAGAAAAAAGGGAGGTCCACTGATTCATCAGTCTCGTTGCTGGAAACTAGCAATTCAAAAGAGAGAGGAACAATAAAATAATTAAGTATTTGTAGGCAATGGAAATAAAAGAACAAGCACACTGTTAACGACTGTATTCAGAATATACATTTTTTCAAACTTGATGATGTTTGGTTATAATAGACTGATGGTGCATCTATATTATCCTGTAACAAATCTTTTTTGATGTCTTTCATGATACCAGCATATTGTTCTGCCTTGGAATCTACATAAAGAGTTGATATCCTTCCATCTAACAAAAATATTTGGCATTACTGTGCCACACTGGATAAGATGGTAATTTCTAGAGTCCAACATATTTTAACGAATAAATATGTCCAATATGATAACTCTGTAAAGATTCGATCTTCCTTCATGGTATAAAATAAAGTTGCATAGCAAGGTGTCGCCCAAACTTTCCAGATGTAACAGCCATTTACAGCTTTCAGGGTTCTACATGGCTCCCGCCAAGCTCTCACTGGCTAACACTAATGAAGGGGCTAATAATGACCCGTTATTTAGACAGGTCCACTTAAGGATCTTTAAACCGCCAGCTTAATTCGATTAAAGTATAAGATACTACGACTCTGTCTTGCAGCAATTGAATGTAGAAAAAAAAAGAAAGAAAGGAATTAAAAAGCAAGAAGCAATGACGGAGCTATTTAATGGAAAACGCAAGAAGCAAAATATGATCCATCACATTGAGATATTTAAAATGAAAATAGCCATGCGAAATTCAAAATGTTCAAAATACATGTAAAAACAGCTCGAAGAAAGAACGGAGCTATTCGGGTAATGGAAGAAGCCGGTTCCAAAATCCAATAGAAGCTCGGGACATCGAAAACGAAAGGATCTTACTCTGAAGATGCATCTGTCGAGAAAAACTCTGGCCACGAAAAAGCCAATGGCAAAGTAGATCGCGATGTGAAAATGCCAGGCGCTTGGTCCACCATTATCAGTCGAAATGGAATCCATGCTATGCAAGAGCTGGAAGCGCAGCTGTAGGAAGACGACTTCAATCGGCAATTGAACTAGTGGCGAAGATCAGCCATTGAAACGAAGGAATCTCATGGAATCGAGTTCTGAGATATCTAATTTGCCCTAATTCAGAGAGGAAAGGGGGGGGAAGAATTTGCGACTCCGGGAACAGAATGCGGAGGGAGGGGGAGGGGAGGGGGAGAGTGTGTGCGTGTGGGTGAAGAAGGTTGCAACTTGCAACGGAAATGGAGAGGTGAGGGTTGGGATTCATGATCTTGTCCGGTTTATTTATTGCTCCCAATGTCCCTGAATCTCAAACTCACTTCGAACGCCCGATGTGTGGGTCCCGCTTTTGTCATTACACGTGGCAATTACTTGCCCGTGGGCGTAGCATCGTAGTTCGAACTCCTGCTCTTGTTCTTTCGCCCATTTCATGCATTTCCCTTCATCCTACCATATAATACGTTTATATAAACCAATTGTGATCAGACATCTGGCTGGCTGTTTTTTATTTGGTAGTAATAATATCCTATAATTAAACAATTCGACCACGAGAGTTTTACAAGCGTTCTTCAGACCACTGAAAAAACTACAATTCGATTTTAATTTAAATATAAATTTTAAGTATTTAACATGGTGAATTTTCAAATGATCTATTTCTTAATTAATATAAAAGTTCGTTGGCTTTTATTAAGGGGTTAAGTATATTAGATATATTATTTAAATATATTTATATTTACCCTTTTCCTCTAAATTGATCTATGTAACTTATAAGTTACTGTATAAACTAATTATATATATAAATAAATACTTTTAAGTAGTATATTTATTCTTTTTAATTTTTTCAAAGAAAATAGACTGATTTTATATTAAAGAACGAATATGTCATTCTCGAATGAAACGAGATATTCTTCTCTTGCTTGAAAGTTGATTGCGAAAATATAATGCGCCAGTTTGGATATTTTATAAGTATAATTATATATATATGATGCACGTTTGAGAACGCGGTAGATAATTACTTTTACGTAAGTCAAGGTAAATATGTGAAGAAGATTATTTCGTTTTGTGAAAAAACATTGTTGAACATGTTTTTTGCTTCTGAAAACATGAAGCCAAACAAGCTGATGGTATTCGTTCTCGCATCTTGCTTCCCAATTCACTGAGTTAATTTAAGACCATCTAGTTGATGCCTTTTTATGCGTTATTCTTGCAGTGATAATGATTACTGAAACCCAGTTATTGGCTGAGATTAAATTAACTGAATGCATAAGACACATCTCATTTGTTTAATTCCATTTAATTGTGTAATTTCTATATGTATTCCCCTTTTAATGTATTGAATGTATTTAATTTTGACAACACTTGCATACAATCCAAATTCAATCCAGAGATAGCTTTACTCAATTTAGTTTGATTGGAGATCGAGGTTAAATTTGCAACCAGCGGATTAAAAAGATGCCATTGCCATTAATAGTAAAGAATGTATGGATGTGATCTTTGGATATCATAGCTGTTAGTTGACCTTCCTGTTGAAATTAACGGTTAAATTTTTTTTGTTATCATAGCTGTTAGTTGATCTTGCAGTTCAATCAAAAATAGGAATAAGTCAGGATGTGATCATATGTAGGAGATAGTCAACGAGTTGGGATTGGTTTTGGCCCTAAACATGACACCGTCAGTCCATGCGCTCTTTAATATTTATCAATTTTCCATACTAATTTAGTGATTGTTTGGTAACTCATTCTCAATTACATTGCAGCAAACTGAAACAAATCTGTGCTTGTTTGGGAACCATTTCCAAATCATGTTGTACACAAGTTGAGACAAAACTCATATCATGTATTTACATTGACTTGCGTAAAATCAATCTTCCAACGGATTCTCAAACACACACAAAACTCATCTCATATACTTATCTCAGAATCTGTAAAATCGTTCTCTCAACTATTCACAAACAAACACTTACATGACATGTAAAAGTATGTGTAGTCTAATTTTACATGGGAGTATTTTATTGGGATTATCGCATGGATGTTTGTTATCAATTAAGTAATTCATTTTTCAATGTATTTAAATTCGTTAGGTAATTTTTTTTAAAGAAGACTGATGTTAATACACACACTTGCGTTGTAAGTCGATAATGATTGAGGTGAGATGTGTGAATGAATGAATAGGTTACGTAAAGGAGGTATGGAAAGTAAAAGGCATGCATGCGAGTTGTGGAGAGGCGTGTAAGTTTGTGTGCTTGTTTGGCAACATCGTTGTAAAAATTGTGCATGTAAACTGAGATAAAACCATTTTGAAATCTGTAAAAACCATTTCGAAATCCATAAAAATCATCTTGAAATCCGTAAAACCATCTCGAAATCTATAAAATACCTCGAAATCTGTAAAATCCTTTCTTATAACGGAGTTCCCAAACACACAATGTGTCAGTGTGAATGGAATGAGTTGACATAATTATGGCTAATCAATCATGCTTGGGACTCCAGGCGGTTTTAACATCTTTTCTTGGACCGTGGGTTTACTAAATTCTTGGGACGGTGTGAACCTCATGTTGCCAAAAAATGAGCTATTTACAGAGGTCTTCATATGGTATTTGATTATGGTTTCAAAAGGATTATCATTGAATCTGATGCAAAATTACTGATGGACATGTTGAATACAAATTGCATCTCCACTAACACTGGTTTGCTTTTTGCAGATA
The DNA here is from genome assembly GCA_025593235.1 of Vachellia pachyceras. Taxonomy (NCBI): domain Eukaryota; kingdom Viridiplantae; phylum Streptophyta; class Magnoliopsida; order Fabales; family Fabaceae; genus Vachellia; species Vachellia pachyceras. The sequence continues at coordinate 13,760 of JANTPZ010084085.1, forward strand.
TCATGAGGCTTATTGAAAGGGAATAGACTGCTATTATAAAATCGTTTTGAAATAAATGGTCAAAGTGATGCTCATGTCATTGTTCTCCGCTTTGTGCTCTCGTGAATCAAAAAAAATCTTCCTTCTTAATCAGTGGAGGAGAACCATGCAAATTATTAATTATTATTACTGCTGCTTCTATAACAGCTTTTTTCCTGTGTAATTAGGACATGAGTTGAATTTGATGCACAGTTTATGATTAACATTTCAATGCATCTCATTCGACGATGCATGAAGAAATAGGAGACCCCCTTAATGTATTGTAGTGTTGCTACTGCTGCAGAACTAATTGCAGATTCTCATGGATTCAACTATGCAGCGTTGAAGTAAAAGAAATCATCAATGAGGTAATTCATAAGTGGATCAAATAAAACGATCTTTTTTATCTACCCAGATCAAAGGACCATAAACAACGTGCATGTTTGGAAAGAATTTATTTCCAACAGTGTAAGTAAATTAAGATAAAACTATCTCGGAATCCGTAAATCTTTTTTAAATTTTATAAATTATTATTATAATTCATAAACTTCTCTCTCTTTAACGAATTTCCAGTCAAACCCAACGAGGCAGTAGCCATGAAAAGTTTCGATGAATTTGGGGTGGGAAGTGTGGAGTGGGTCATGAAGTGTCATTTTCCGAGTGTGTGCTTCAACGTACATATTAAATGAGCCAATGATGATGAAAGGGGGCGCAATAACTACTCAATCTCTCTACCAAACCCTATTAAACTCTTGGGCCTCCATGTGAAGGCACTTCCAGTACCCTTCCTTTATGGCAACAGCCTAAAATTCAATGTCAAGCATTTTATTAAGAAAATTCCACATTATAATTTCCTCTCATCCTGCTTCATCCCATCTCACTCCATGTCAGAGGGCATTGCCTTCATAATTGCCCAGTGGTACCATCATCATCATCTCACGTGTGTTGTAGGTGTACCATTCTAGGGTCCTGAACACACAAAATAAGGTATTCCATCTGTGTCCCAAGGGTATATGTTTGGTAATAAATGCGTTTCTAAATTTTAAAAATTAGGTAAGTTACCTCCTTTTTTTAAAAAAAAACGTGATAATTTTTTTAAAACACTTGGTTTTAATCATTTACTTTGCAAACTATCTTTTTTCTAATCCATATGTATTCTTGCATTTGAGATAATTTTATTCGATACACCGTCAAACACTGAATAGGGGTATATTTTATTTTTTTGGCTTAGCAGCGGAATCGTTCAATTTTAGAGCTGGAAAGTTCCCATTCCCCTCCGTTCAATTCTTTCACTTCTAGAACTTCCGAAACAAGCATTAGACCTTGACCAAAGCACAAACATGTGCATTCCTGGTGTGTACTATACAAATCGGTGTTCCCCCCCCCTTTAAAATCTCTTCGTAAATTACAACTTGAGCCAAACATAAGTAAATAAAGGGAAATTCTTGAGAATTACCAGTATTTTCCCTGTATTTTCAATTCTTCCGAAAAGGGAAATTCTTGAGAATTACCAGCATTTGCAGTTCTGTAAGCCATTTGACTTCCCAGATTAGTCCAGGCAAAACTGGACCGAGGCCCAATGATTTTATTTGGGCGTGTGGATTGTCGACCTAAGCAGATGGGTCAGATTGTACAATAAAGCGCTGGACGTCCCCAAAAAAAAAACAGAGAGAGGGTGGGGGGACATCGAATAAGATTCAAATCCCATCTCTCTAATTCTTCACAAGTATAAACACGATAGAAGCGCTTAGTGTCATGTATTAGTCTGTAATCATGGGTTTACATGTTCTTTAATAGATTTGTAAAACTGGAATTTCCTCTTCAAACAGAAGACACATGCTGGAGATTATTTGTGTAAAAAGGCAGTTCTTCAGCTTTGCCTTCCTGGACAGGACGACTCTCACGAGTTACAATGCGACAAAACCTCTCTCTCTCTCTCTCTGTATCGTGGAAAATTAGTGTATATATAAATGCAGAAAAGCCTGGTAGAGTGATTGATTCGCAATTTTGGACTAAAAATGCCATCTCAAGGTCACTGATTGTATCTAAAAAAGCCAGGAGAGGGTTCCAGAGAGAGTGCTGTAGAGGGTTGAGAAATTGGCAAGTGACAGAAAATTTAAGAGTGGAAGGCAGTACCTTGAATTGTTGGGATTTGATTGTTGGCCTCATGCCTATGAAAGCTTCATGTGTGGCTGTATAATTACATTCTTTAATGGTGCGTAGATGACAAGGTAACTAATTGCATCTATTGCCGGTTTCGTTGAGCACAATTAAGTGCTCGTTTGGAAAAGCGCTGGAGAAATGCTTTTACGGTTTACAAAGTAAATATGTGAAAGTGATTATCTTAGTTTACCGAAAATATTGTTGAATGTGCCTTTGGAGAGCCCAAATGCTCTCCCAAACAAGCACTTATAGTGATTAAGTATAGTGAAAATGGGAGTATTGGGAATATTGCATATAAAAAGCATAGGAAGCGATCTGCCACATAGAATGTAAGAACAAGATATAGTGGGCACAGCCTTTTGTGGTGTTGATGCATGGATCCATGTGAATGCACAGAACTTACTGAATTAGATCATTTGGTTTTCTTGTGGGTGAAGTTCAGAGGATGCCAAATATGGCATCGACAGATCCATCATATCTGTCACATGTTCCCTTTGTCTTCCATCCTTGTTTTGTTTTCTTAATTCCCTGTTCCTCACTATCTCCTTTTCATTTGAAGGGGCTTAAACCATTGGTCGGATCAAATTTGTGACAATTCACTTGCATAAATTTTCAGTGAGAATCACTATACAACCTCGTATAATCAATTTAGGATCAAATTTGTGACAATTCGCTTGTATAAATTTTCAGTTATATTCACTATACAGAATTTAGGATCAAATTTGTGACAATCCTCTTGCATAAATTTTCAGTGAGAATTACTATGCAGTCTTACATAATCAATCTAATTATTTAAAAGACCCACAACGAATAAAAATTATGTAATATATTGCCATTTTCTGCATCGAAGCCTATCATTATATCCTGCACATTTGTCATGAAACATTTTTAACATGATGATTGATTATCTGAGACAACATAGTAATTCTCCTAAAACCTTTTAATGTCACTGCAACCACATAATCAACAACATCCTCTCCTTATTCTCATTTACTTGAAGGGACACTACTACATTATTATCTCAATAATCAATATTTAGTTCATTATAAAATGTATAAATAGACACATTTTAACCCAATACTCTTGCTGAAAATAGACACGTTTAGTTTAGCTAGTTTTTTTAAGCATGTGCATTATTTTATTGAAAAAAATTCTATTTAATACATTATCAAATATTAAATATGTGCACATATCAACAGAATTTAAATTCCAATTCATCATATTATCAAAGATTAACTCTTTTCCATAAACTCAATTTACATTGGTTAGCTTATCATTGTTAACATGACGTGCATTGATAGGCCCTTCTCAAACCCACTTTGCCACCCCCCTCATTGAAGTCCTTAAGGTCCAATGAACTATTTTGGTCCCCTCTTCCACCAAACATGAACAACTTTCGCTCCCCTTAAAATATCATTTCCCACTGCAAATCACCAAGCGTACAAAAAAAAAATAAATAAGAATATTTTTGGTGGCATTTTTATGGGTGGCTGAATTCTAATTATTTATTTAGACTTCACCCCCATCTAGTCGCCACACATTTGTCAAGTCCTTGAATTTCTTTCTTTCTTTTTGTTTTTTTTTGCCAAAAGTCCATAAATTTCATGGCCATAAAGAAAAAAAAGAAAGAAATAATGCATTCCCTAAATCCTATTACGGTATTACCTCCAGAACTGTCTGGCTTTCCCTTGGCGGCTTGGCGCTGCCTTATTAGTACGGGACACGTGGCTCTTTCTGAGCCACAAATCGTGAATCTCAACGTCAATCCAATCCGTATGCACTCCCCACCACGTAAGCGTAGCCAGCCACGTTACGTTGCCTGTTGGGTTCATCGTTCTACATACATACACGTAGATGTGTTTGGGAATTCAGTTGGAAGAAATGAGTTTACTGAAGTATTTTACGGATTTCAAAATGATTTTTATATATTTCAATATGGTTTTTACAGATTTTAAGAAGGTTTTGTCTCGATTTACGTGTACTGTTAGGGAAACGGTGTTGCCAAACAAAAATCCAGTGTGTGGGTGATTTGTTAAGTTTTTAAGTTTTACTTATGCTCCCAAAATTATAATTGGTATTCTCTAATTTAAAAATTCCTGAAATGTTTAGAAAATAAAGTGATTATTTTGGGGTGAAAATACAGTAGCTTTAGACATCTACTACTTCAGTGATCACGTATGAACCTCAGAAAATACATATTTTTTTGTTGTGAGAAGTAAATTTTAGATGTTTTGATTTTCATAATTAAAACTTTATCTGCTGACTTGTTCCAACTTTTATTTTTTATTTTTACAAAATTTTTAGAAAAGGGGTTGGGCTCACCCACGATCCAAGATCAAGGCACCTAACTCATGATCCACTGGGACATGTCCTTACGGGTACTGGAGCATGTCAAACATGCCCTTTAGTTTTGACCACACAGGTAGATCAACCTAGCTTCATTAAATTGTGTTGATGTCTCCTCAAGCGCCGCGACTGGAGCCACAACAAAGTGGCACTCCCTAGTATCGAATCCTCTCCCTTTAGGTGAGAGACTAACCCCATCCCTTCATCAGTTCATCAGTTTATTTTTTTTTTGTGCCAACTTTTAGTGATAAAAAAGAAACTTGGTGAAGCCGTAGTCAACTGGTCCGATCTTTTGCCATGAGAAAAAAAATAGACGATTTTTGCTATAATGTATAGGAAATATATATATAGTAATCTTAACAACATGAACAAAATCAATTAGGTTAATATAACTGCATACACTTTTTGGCAAAAAAAATATAGAAATGCATACATTGAGATTAAATACATGCCTCAAAATGTGTATATATTTAAAATATCTCAGCACTTACAATAGGTACATATGTAGAAAGGTAATATTGGAAGACTCTATAAATGAACCTCACTTGAAAAAAAAAAAACAAGAGGCTTTGGTTGGGTTAATTAGGGAGGAGGGATTAATATGGGAAGGGGCTTTTTAGGTACTGGAATGCATAATATAATGCAATATGGGAAATAATAATAATTAAGAAGAAGAAAGGGGCAATAATATAATAAAATATCAGTGATTTAATTTCAAAAATCTTGCAGGAAGACCATGGAGAGGCACCGGGAATGGGCTATATTGAATTCCTTTCTCATATCCCACCAGCTCCCACCTGCGATGCCAACCAATAAAAAATTTACCAATCAGTCGGCTTTCTCATATACCGTTTAAAATGATTGATTAATTCTTTTCTGCATTTGATTTCTTAAAGCTATTTACACTCTCTTTTTTTTGTAGCAACAAGTAGGCATCACGTCATGTATATATGATGCGTGCGTGAATGGCTGTGTTTTCACACTTAATAAGTGTTTGGATTAGTTTTTTAAATGATTTCACACAATCGAAGGTAAGTATGTGAGAAAAATCTAATATCAATTTACATAAAAATGCTTTTTTTTATCGATTATGGGTGAATGATATGGTGCATCAACTTATTATGAAACTTGTTGAATTCTCCAAGAAAATTGATTCCGACGTTTAGGAATTCCGTTGGGAGAAAGGAGTTTACAGATTTCGAGTTATCTTAGGATTTCAAAATGGTTTTTACAAATTTCAAGATGGTTTCCCAAACAAGCACTCAATATAAATAAGTTACATGTGTACGGTTGTTTAATTTCTTTTGAGAAAAATGATTCAGAGTAATGAAGGATAGAGAAGTGGTTACCTAAATTTGGTGACCAAATGGTGGATAAAGATGAGCATATTCAATTTGGCCAGCTCATTCCCAGGACAAGAGTGAACCCCATTTCCAAATGGCATAAAAGTATTGGGCTTTGGAGGAACCTGCATGATCAATATACAGAACAAAATGCAATTCATAAACCCTTTTTGCTTTTTTTTTAAATAATTCAAATTACCTGGCTTACAAGAAAAATAGATGAAAAGTTCATGTCTAAAAATCTTCACCTATTTTTTATAGGAACATAAAAAAATAAAATCCTTTCTATGTTCATATAAAAAATAAAAAATATATCGAATTCTTCTTGTAAACAAGGAATTTTCTCCCATTTTCTTAATTGGTTTGTATGCAATACTCAAAGCCTTTTTTACTTTTTTTCCACACATGTATAGATATATGAGCCTACCTCAAATCTTGATGGGTCAAAACTATGAGGAGATGGGAAGAGTTCTGGGTTATGATGGATATTCCTGAACAGTGGCATCACTTTCCATCCCTTTGGTATCAAATATCCTGAACAGTCAATTAGTAAAGACACATTTACGATTCATGCACCAAACATACAGTGAAAATAAAATTTAGTCAAACTAACATTTGTTATGTTGCATAGAAAACACTATAATTCATAAATATAATCTTTACTTACCTTTGTAAACTACATCTTCTACAGCTTCCCTGAAGGTAAAGGAAATAATACTAGCCATCCTCAGGCTCTCTTGTATCACCTGTAAATTAACCAGCATCCTTAGTTATCTCGAGGGGGAAAAAAACCTCAAACCTAGCTAGCTACCTAGGAACTACTGTAGTGTTTATTAGTAGAAGTGTAGGACCACATACCCTATATGTAATAGGCATGTTTCTTGTCTGATTCCAAGTTAAGGGTTTCTTCCCTTGTCCGTTGGCTTCATAAATTGCCATTTGCTCCGTCTGCATCACAGTTATTGTTGACTAATTATCAGTGATCCAATACACTGCACAGAGATGTGCTATTAATTCAAACACAGCTATATATATATATATGGCCTACTTGGATATGGCAAATCTCTTTATGTAGGTGTATCTTATATATTACCTTTACAGTTTCAAGAAGCTTCTGGTCATCATGAAGATACTTGAGGATCCATGTGAGGACACTAGCTGTTGTGTCCTGAGCTGCAAATAGCACTCCTATTATGTTATCGGCAATCTGATCGTCACTTAGAACTTGCCCCGTTTCGTCTTCGTAATTCAACATGTGCCCCAACAGATCATTCTCCGTCAACCTCTGCTCCTTCCACTTGCTAATTAACTCGCTAATTATCTCATTTATTCTCCCCCTTGCCTTCACACATTTAATCAACATAAAAAAAAACAAATTCATTAATTACTCATTTAACATTGTTAAATCATCATAAAAGTACAATATGATATAGGTTAAGTCGCAATCAATAACCTAAAAATTATATTTTGTCAGTGCGACTGAGTATCCTAAACTGATTTTTAGTCTATCTAGTGTATTAAAACATTTTTCTAATAGTACTCAGTATCTTAAACTAATTTTTTGTGCATTGAACACTTCAAAGTATTTTTTAATAGCACTTAGTATCATAAATTTAGGGTGATTGTCATTACTGAAAAAATACTTCAACATAAAATTGGACTAATAATTACTCAAAAGTATTGAATACTACTGAAAAAAACACTTTACGGTGCTAGCTAACTGAACAAAAAATTACTTTAGAAGACTTGATATTGAAGAATATTTTAGGGTACTAGATGCAACTTATTTAAAGAGACATAGAGTTTACGTTGATACTGACAAGCGTTTTACATTCAGATAAATATTAATAATATGAATATGATTATATATATACCAAACGTGAACATTACACACACACATGAAATGAGAAGAGATGATTCTTACTTGGAGAGCCTTGGAGTAAGCAGTTCCAGGGATGCTAGTTGGGAAGGAGTTGTAACCTTTATCTACAACGGTATAGTTCTCCTTGAGCTGATCTCTATAATTGCTATCCAAGTGACCAAACACAGACAAGATGCCGATGTTGAAAGAGAACTGTCACAGGGCCATAATAAAGCGTCAATAATGCATCGAAATTATTAGAATATAGCCCCACAAATGAAAACAAAATCCAAGCCCATGCGTGTATTAAATTACAACGAATAAGCCAAAATAACCAAACAGAACTTGAAAATCTCAAATTCAAATTCCTTCCTCTTTCAGTTAACAGTTCCATGTGATCTCACCAACGTTATAAGTTCCTAAACGCCTTTCCATATTCACAGATAACTGACAAAAACATACACCAGCAGTTTAAGTGGCGATCATATGTTATAAGTCTCTGAGACGAACCCTTTTCATTTCGTGGAAGACGTTGATGACTTGATCACCGGGACGAGAAGCCCAGGACTCGAGAGCAGAAATGGCAGTGGATTCGATATCTCGTACGAGTTTTCTGATAGTTTCTGGGGACAAAGAAGCTTGGACTAGCTTCCTGAGACGAGCATGGTAGTCTCCTTGGTGAAAGAATAATGCAGAAGGACCGATCAATCTCTCTTTGCTTCTAGGATACGTGGGCTTGAACAGGTTCGCATGAGTCACCAGCACAAACCTCGCAGCCTCAGGACTCGCCAGCATCACACAGGGACAACCTAGTATGTGTGTCTTGAATATTTCTCCGTATCTGCATAAAGCTTCGAGTTATAAGTTTCATAGCGGCAATAGACAGCGATACACATATATATAGGTGTGATGGAGAAAGTACGTGCCTTTTCTGTTTGGAAGTGAAGAAGCGATTGGGATCTTGAGAGTAGAGTTGAAGAGTTTCTCCGACGTAAGGCCAACCCATTGAACCAGGAGGGAGTTTAGCCGTTATTAGTTCCTGAGGTTTTGGTAGTTTCCTCTTCATGGAGAGATGGGAAGAGAGGAAGACGAAGCATGAGGAGAGAAAGATGATGGAGTATATCAGAAATATAGAAGATATCTCCATACACACACACATATGCAATGCTCTCTCTCTCTCTCTCTGTGGATGAGATGGCTGAGTTGTTGCAGCTAACGAGGGACGATTATGAATGTCGTGTGCGGAAACTGACGTGAGACATTGGGCTGAGGCAAGAGGAGGGGGTTTATATAGAAACGTTCTAGCAGGGACATGTAGGTTCCTCGGTTAAATTTGTTTCTACAAATTGATAAAATTATCATGAGATTCCAATTTTTGGAATCTTTTGTTGTATGTGATTACTTGATTCAAATAAAAGAGTTAGGTATATCATAAATTAGATTGCACTAAAAACATGAGATCTAAAAGAAGTATTTTTAAACCGCATACTTCAGGTACAGTCTAAAATAAGCAATTTTTAATCCGCACGCTTTTAGTGCGGTCTAAAAGAATATTTTTTAGACCGCACTAAATGATATTTATATTTTCAAAAATGCCATATTGATCGTATTTTTAAAACTGTATCCTCTGAAAGCAGTGTAAAAATGACAGTCTACATAAATATTTTTTCTGTTGGTCTTTCTATTGGCCATTAATTATTTTACTAAAAATAGTCGTATGGAGCAAGTCAGAAACCACGTGACAAATTCAATACGTCTTCATAAAAGGACGGCAACTGAAAACTCGAGAAATAAATATAGTGGAACAATATATAGGGTTTGTGTTTAATGAAATGACTCAATCATTCATTTGAAGCAAACCAATCTTGAACTTTCTGCTGAGAGATAAGTGTCAGGTATTGTGTTTTATCGTGTTTCAAATAAAACTGCATCGGAAAAAAGAAAGACAAGTATATGAATAGGAAAAACTGCTAAATAACCCTTCGTTGCAAAATTGTCCAAAGATACCTAAATATTCTAGTTAATGAGAGCGGAAGTAATTGATCTTCAGTAATTCTTTTACTGATGATCAAGTTATTTTTATTTCATTTTATTTTGTAAACTAAATTTGAGAAAATCACTTAGTATGATGATATGATTTATATTTGGATAGAATTTTGGGTAAAACAACACCCATCCCTAATCCTGTTTCTCAAGATTACTTAACACCCTAATCTTTTTTGTTTGTGCAATTTTGTCCCTCATATTTTAAATTTGGTGCAATTTCATCTTTGTGGGCAATTTTTAGGGAAATTAATCCTTTAATCCCCAACTTTTAACTCATTTAGAACTTAGTCCATTAATTAAACTTGTGACTCAATCTCTTAACTCTTAATTCACCTACTCAGCCCCTCATCTTTTCATTTTTATATTATCATCTTTGTTATTTTTAACTCAAACTAAGTCGTCGTCTTCAAAGACGACGCCGATTGTAACTGAAGAAGCTGGCGTCATCGTTGACTTCAGGTTTGAAAACATGATATATACCTTTGTTGCCTTACTTCACACCAATTTAATTTCCTTCGTTTTAATTTAAAAGGTCAAATCTCGCCATGATGGATTGCTTCGCACTTCACATTTAACCTATATGCTTGGATGGAGAGAAAATGAGGGAGGAAAGAAAATTTGAAGAGAAAATGGGGGAGAAGTGAGTTCTACCTTGTTTGGATAGGAGAAAAAAAGTGGGAGAAATGAAAAGTTGGAGAGAAAATAGGGTGTGAGTCCCATCACATTTTCTCTCCAACTTTTCTCTCCACGCATGGAGAGAAAATGGAGAGAAAACTCATTTTCCTTATCTACCCACATGTTTTTTATTACTTTTTCATTTTAACTAAATTTAACATATAACTTTTTTAAAATTTTGACTATGACTTCTTTTTTTTAAAAGAATAAGATTTAAGAGATATCTAATATCTAATTTATTTTTTAATTACTAAAACCTCACAACCTTATAAAATATGATATATTCTTATTTAAATTATTTTGTTTTGAAATATAATAACTGAAGAGATATCTTTAATAAATAATTTGATTTTAAATTATTTAATGATATTAATGTTAATATAATTTTTTTATTATCATATTTAATTTGATATTCCACTTTATATATTTTAAACATACTTTACTTGTTACTAGTTATTAAAAGATTTTTATTATTCAAAATATTTTTGTCATTCAACCATTTGTCCATTTTCTTTCCTCTCTATTTTCTCTCACCCATCCAAACGGGATGTGTGATAATATTTTCTCTTCACTTTTCTCTTCTCTCCATTTTCTCTCCTTCCATTTTCTTTCCTCTCAACTTTTCATCCCATCCAAGCGGAGCATCAAGGAAGAAGATGACTTGGCTTGTGATCTTCTGGTTCCCCGTGCGCAGTTGCCATAAATGTTTAAACTCACGCTGAATCGTTCATTCCCTTTTCCATTCAGATCTCTCCCACGTCCTTTAATTCAATGGCGATTATCTGATGGAGCAGAAGATGATTTGTTCATTATCCTCCTTGCTTACGTGCAGCTGATTTAGAAACTACTTCATTACCCATTTTATCAAATAGGATGACTTATTTTGAGTTGGAAATAACAAGAATGATAATATAAGAAAAATGAAAAAAGATAAGGGGCTGAGTTATAGATAAATTAAAAGTTTAGGGATTGAGTCGTATCAAGTTATAGTTGAGCGACCGAATTAAAAGTTTAAAGATTAATTTTCTTAAAAAAATTAACCGCAATTTCATCAATGTGGTCCATGTCAGACACTATTTTTTTTAATCCAAGTTGAGAATTATTTTTTTTTTGTTCCGAGTTGAATGTGTTTGCTATCCTTGTTTGGAAGTGAGTTTGGAATGGGTCTAATGTCATCCCAAAGTTTTCCAAACTATAAACCCAATCACACACGAAATTAGAACAGAAAGTTCGTTAACTATATCATCAATGAATGGATGTGAGTGGTGTTAATTCAATTTGAGAGATAAATAGAAAATTATATTTTTTTTTTGGAAGACTCCAGTTAGTTTATTAGAAACAAAAGCTGTTTCTAGAGATTTTGAAAACCATGCTAAATAATACGTGTCTAATTAATTGATCCACGAATGCATTGCAGATACGTTTACTTTTTGCTTAAGAATATAAATCTGGCAACATTTTACCCTCCATAACAATTTTAATTAGTAATAATAACATGAATAATAAAAATAATAGCGCATCATTTTCTGAATTTTCTTCCGTTAAACTTTAAGAATAGATCAATATGTATGCGTGATCTGTTTGTATTAACTACCATTAATTGTTGAGTTAACTGTCACTGTTGACACGGACGGTTATAGCATCATCACCAAGAAAAAAAAAGAAAAACTTCGCTTAAGCACTGATGATGTCATCTATCATGAATTGCATATCCTATAATTTTTTCTGATTATCTCTCATTTTTTATAATAAATAACTATTATAATGAGATATAGAAAAAGAAAAATAATCAGGAGAAATTTATAAGATATGGGATCATAATAGATAACAATTAAAACATTTTTATTTGGTAGAGCATAAACTTATACAATATTTTTCATCTAATATTAGCCCAACGAAAATGTTTCGAGTAATGAAAGATGTTTTAATGGAAAGTCAACTTCAAAGTTAAGAATAGGGTTAGGGTAAAAATTTTTAAGTGAAATTTGAACCGTTGATTTTGGGTAAATCACATAACATACAAGTAGAAATTACAAAATACTCATGCAAATAAATAGCAGACCAGTTATAAAATACTACTGGTATATACATTGAGCACATATATGCTGAACATTATTTTAGTCTGCACCTGATAAATTGTTATTTTTCCTTACACACACACATTAGTGCATAAAAAAATTAAATTTTGAAAAATTAAAAATGCTGAAGATTTTCATATTGTACAATCTACTGCTCAAAAGTGCATAAAAAACCTAGATGCTTAACAGGTGTGCAACAAAATTTTCAACTTGGTGGAAATGTCATTCATTTTGCTTATAGTTAAAGATACCTTAGACACAATCAAGGAAGAGTTGCCGAATATACATTTGGACAATAGATTTAGAATAAATAGAGGATTTTCAACAAATTTTTCAAGATCTTTCAAATATAATAAAAGTACCCATATAGTACTCCTTCTAATATGTTCCTATTTTAAGAGGTATTGATAGCCAACCTAAAATTGTTAGTAGGCGTAACAATTTTAGTGCGTGTGTCCATTAATGAATTGGACAACTATCTGAATTGGACGTGAAAATTTGAGAGTAGATGGTACATGCAATATAATATCCACGTGCGAATATATATTGTACTCGAAGGAATCGATTTGGATATTGTCAACTTTAAAATCATGACTGGCATTGTCACAACATGTTTTTTAAATTTTGTGTAATGTACAAAAACCCATCCTAATTTTTTTAAAAAATAGAAAAACTAGTTAATAGATAAATATATTATTTACAAAATTTGGGTGTAGATAAGAGTCATGCGAGATATCTTGTTTGATGACAATAAAGAATTAGAGATTCAAAAGATATTTAGATAGCCAATAATTTTATAAGCAAGTCTCTAAAAATGCAGAGCCTTCATGTTAGTTCCTAATCAAAAGCATATGAAACTGTCTCCTTTTAATCAAGGGAATTAGTACTAATTAAAACTTAATTGATGCACATTGCATATTATATACATATATATGAATCAACCAAAATTAAGACACATGCATATTTTCTTTTACTTTTATTTTTTTTTTCGTGAACTAAGACATGTGTCTTAATTGCATTTGCATGTTGAGATAATCCTTCGTAATCCCATCAATTATGGGCCCGTTTATAAACGTGGTGCGGAATTACTTTTACGTAAGTCGATGTAAATATGTTAAGGGTATTATCTCATTTTGTAAAAAAACACCGTTGAATATGTTTTTGAGACTCTTAAAAGTGTTGTCAAATATAACCATATGTATGTTTAGAATATTCATTGATTAGAAAAATTTATATATGGAAATTCCTTTCCCGCTTGATGTGATATGCGGGTATATGCGCGTGCTTAGTTGTAGGGTATGTATGTACCTTTAATTGTCCCTGCTTCTTTTTATAAGGGTTACATATATACTTATTGTAGCAGTATTATATCATACACTTTCTATTATTTGTAGATGTTATTATTTTGTATGTTCCATCATATCTACTATTACTACTACTACTACTACTACTCTCTCTCTCTCTCACATATTTAACATTTCAGAGAAACATTCCAAAACGAAATTAACTAGAAATTAAATAGTAGTATTTTTTAAAAAAATTAGGATATATTATTGTCTTATGATTTTTATTTTCATAAAGTCGTGTCAATCATTCATTATTATAAGAATGTTCTGAATAATTAAATTAAATAATTTAATTGCAGAATAACTATAAAACTACAAAAAAATCAGCGACAGTCTTGATCTCTTTAAATTAAAATATCTTTGTCTTTGAAATTTGTTAATGAATAAAAAAGATTCACAAATCCTCAAATGGGATGATTTACTCTGATACCTATTGTAGTTTTACATATAATTAATGAATTGATAATAATGGTTAAAAGGCTAACTTGAAATTATGGGTTAATCATTCGATTATTTTAACATAAATGAAAATTTATTATTTATGATTGTAAATAGTTTATTTCAACGGGGGGCTTGGTACCAACAGGACGAAAATGGAAAAAGTCCTAGCAGAAGGGGATACCAATGTCATATCGCAATCTTGGAGGATTTAAAGGCGAATCTAGCTTTGCCGGCGAGTGCTCATGAGGCCGCCCAGGGCCCACCAACCGGCCGTGCATTACAGCTCACAAATTCTTGGCCGTTCCTTATCTCTGACCTTCCCCGATCCGATGGCCATTTCATCGCGTACGGTTACCTGCCACGTGGAAGCTTCACGAAGCCCCTGTGGAGTGGTCCATACGGGGAGGGCTCTCTGAGTCTGAGGTCAGGTGGCTGAGCTGGATGTGCGACACGTGTCACGTTCGTGGTGGTTCAGGCCCAGCGAGTTCGGAGCCAGACGAGAAGGTGCAAGTACGGTGTGGGACTCTCCACAACCTTGCCCAACAGTCGACCGTTGGATTCATGTCCATGTCGGTTCCCACTTCCGACTTTGGTGCTGTTTCCCATTTGTAGGTGAATGATAGAGAGCCCGGATTGCTCATTTTTAGTTAAGTGAAAGTGAACCCAGGGGGATTCTGTTTGGCAATCATAACTTGCTGAGTGCAGGAAACCGATTTGTCTTCATAGATAAATTTTAATATTTTGAATCTTAATGAACGGCCACTTGATTATACCATACCATGTAATGATGATATCTTGAATTGAAAATATGTTACACACGGTTGAAAAAGGATTTATGATACCCGTTTGAAAAAGCGATACAGAAGTACTTTTACTGAAATCGAAATAAATGTGTCAAGTAGATTATTCATTAACTGGGCCTCGACTAAGGATGTGGTTCTTAACTATCTTTGGACTAACTATATATACAAAAATATTATGTTGGTGAAGAGGGCAATATAAGACAATGCAATACTTATGTAAGCAATTTTAATTTTCCCCCGTAGGAAGCTTAACTGGCTAAACTAGATAATGATTCAACAATAACCTTATTACATTAATAAGATTAATTAAAGGGCTGTGATTGATTAATATGAAAATTTGATTAATACATGCATATGAGAATGGTTCAAGTCCAGACATTTTTATTCTTAGGAGTAAATAAATCAATATGTGCTTCCAATGCCGTAATCTTTATTACCAGACTTACTTTAACGAAGAAAATTGAACAACAAAATCATGTCTTTATAATGAGTAGCCTGTGATATGAGATCGAGTAGGGCTGAAGAAAAGCACTGCAAAAGAGGAATCGGAATAGATAAACATACACGACAACACACAACATTGGCAATTCACTATATGAATGTATGTGATGCAGCCATCGTTGTTAGAGAAGATGAATATGCATGTCTAGCATATATATCCTCAAAGGACATGGCGATGATGGTCATGATGGTATGGTGGTGGGTGTGGACGTGTGGTGGAACTTCAGAGGAGCAGATCGAGGTGAGGGGGGGTATCTGATGAAAGGAGTCCTTAAACGCCATCATCATCGTCATGATCATCATGAAGAAGCACGCATGATCCATAACATACATGAAGAACGTCGTCCTAGCTAACTGATCATGGACGCCAGCTCTTTATTTAATGCCCCACCATCATCAATCAATACCCATCACCATGCCTGCCTGCTTGCAATCATGCTCCTGCTTACAATATATACAAATAATGATACTTGTAATTAATAGGGCCACCACTCAAGAATCTCCTTCTTAGATATGCTGCTTTCACCTAATAACGCACCAATCCCTGCCATATTCATCCCCATCTCCTTGTATGGGTTTGTTTGAAAACGATGTAGAGAAGTATTTTTATATAAGTCGAGGTAAATATATGAATGAGATTATCTCATTTTACTGAAAAACACTGCTAAACGTATTTTTAGCTCTTCTTAACACTTTACCAAACAAACTGATGGTTTCTTAAATTCTGTTAGATGTAATTTTGCCATCAAACTATGCGTGAACAAGTTATGAAGTAACGTATAGCATATACTCCCCCCATCTTATATACAATTTACGGATAATTGAATTTAATGGATATGAATATTTTTAAAGTTTTTAGTGGTCATCTTCTATAATAAAATAATTATCGTCAATGTTTTATCTTTAATTTTGTTGCACCAAAAACATGGATACGAATATTTTCAGGTTACCGTACAAAGAAATCGATTCCCAAGATTAATGAAGTATAAGTTTATGAACACCAATTCTCAGTTAAAAAAAAACGAATGTTACTTGAGATATAAATCAATAACAAATCCATCTAATAACTTTTTTAAATAAATGATGATGATATTAGCAAGATCCAAACCTATCAAATCAATGATTTGATCTTATATTGAATATATATAGTCTATATTTGAGAATATGTTGAAAAAAATGAGTTTACAGATTTAAAAATGATTTACGGAATTCAAAAAGAATTTACAGATTTTAAAATGATTTTTACAAATTTTAAAATAATTTTATTTTAATTTACGTGTATCGTTGAAAAGAAGTTCTTTCTAAATATACATAGAATAACTTGATGCATGATACCTCGTGCGAGACTGACGCACACAACAGTAAAAAAGATGTACGTACTGAACAGCTCTTAAATTATCTTCAAACTACATAATTATATGGCAGAACATAGAGAACGTACTAGTATATTATATATATATATATATTGCAGTCATTTCATCATCTTCGGAAAAACAACCGTTGCTTATGTCAGAAAATATCCTTAATTAGGAGCACAGTATAGTTACTTTCTAGATTGCATTTTCCCGCTAATAGCCTTATAATCCAGCACCCTAAGAGCCTTTTAAGTGAAAAGCTATAAATTTGACCACACTTGTAACATCAGCTAGCTAATGCTTATCATCTAATTAAAAAAATTGCATTTTCAACATATATATAATCAGATTGGATTTTTTATATGATGATAGATCTAAAATGTTAATATCAGATTCATGAGAGAAAATAAATGATATAATGAAAAGATTGGAATGGAGAGAATGCAGAGGAATTGAAGAGGCTGAGAATGAAGACGAGGAGGAATATGGATGGTGATTCGGGTGGTTGGTAGTCAAAAAAGAGACATGAAGAAATAAATTATAATAATCTGAGAAGATCTAAAAGGAGATCTTTCAGAGGGATTCCAAATATCCAAAAGGAGATACCTTTAATAATGGCTTCATATTTACCAAAACAAGACACACCATATCTTATATAATAAGGCCCCTTTATCTTCATTCAATGTTTTTCTTTGAAGATCTGAGATTTTCTAATGAAATAATTTTAAGTTCCAGGTTGATGTGTGAATGCGTCTGTTTTTTATTAACAAATGAAAGTTTGTGATCATATTGATAATTGTGGTCGGTAACAAAAGTTGATAAGAATAATGTGGCTCATGTCTCTTATATATATATATATATATGAGACCATGGGATCAAACCTTATTATAATTAAATCCCCTGGATGGTTTTTAAGCTGCAAGGCATTCCACGACTTCTGTCAAACATCCAAATTTAATTCACCTAAATTTCTCAATCACTTAATAATAAGCTCACTAAAATGATCGATTGATGCATAACGAATGATTACATAGTACAATATTTGTTTAATATGTGATGAAAAGAATATAGAATGAAATGAATGTACCAAAGAAATAATTAACATATAGGTGCAGATTTCTTTATAATTTTTTTTTTAAAAATGTGATATGAGATCTTGTTTTTATAAAAATTAGAACTAGAGCAATATTATTTTCGGATACTTTAGGATTTCTCTGGATCAGAGGTATCCTATTAGTATATTACTTCGATTCGGAATTTGCTTGTTTAGAAAAGTTTATTTACTTCCTAAAAGTACGTCAACAGTGTTTTTCTGCAAAACGAGATAATCTCCTCAACGTATTTATCTCGACGCTGGCGTAAAAGTATTTCTCTACCGTTTTTCCAAATGGACACATGTAACCGTCTCTTCCAACACACACATCTCCTCTATTATTAAATAATCAATAACTCTCTCTCTGGAATGTTCTGGAAGATTCCGGAATATTATGGAAAGTTCTAGAATATTCTAGAAGGCTTTAGAATGTTGTGGAAGCCTCTAGAAAGTTCGGGAATGTTGTGAAAGCCCTTGGAAGGCTGTGGAACGTTGTTGAAGCTTCTGGAAGGATGTGAAAACTTATGGAGAGTTCTAGAAGTTTAGAGTATATTCCAGAACAGTGTAGAAAAATATAGAACGTGTAAGATATTTCTAGATTTGTATAGAAGTTTCTAGAAGTAGGATCAAATCGATCTCCACCGTTCGTTAAGGAGGTGGAAGAGTATAAATAGGTGGTGTGTGGGTGAGTTTGTGCAGAAGTGAGAATTGAGAAGTAAGAGTGTTGAGAAGTAGAAGTGTCGAGAGAGTTGAGTAGAAGTAAGTTGAGAGAGTTGAGAGAAGTAATAGGATTGAGAGAGTTGAGTAATAAAGCAAAGTGTGTGTAAGTGAGGAACTTGAATGTATGAGAAAATATAAAGTTAGTGTATTCCAGCTCTTCAGTTTCAAATAAAAGTTTTCTTTCATTAAAAGTTCCTCTTTCTTATTCAAGCTTCCTGCCAAATAGTTTAAGGGTCTACCACTCAAATCTCAACATCTATAACAAGTTGAGACCCAAAGAGATGTAGGGCATTACACCACTATACCAACTATGTGTTGGCGAAATGGATGATATCTTTGTAACCCAACTGAGACTAAAGATGAATATTGTAAATGTCTTAAATATTAATTAATGCACAAAGCATATATGCCCATACATTGATTCATACAACTTAAAGTGACATGGAAAAAGAATTACACGATTTGTTATTACTTTATTATGTGAGCTAAACACCCTGAATCAACTATATAATGCATTAAGATTAAGAACGGCTGTGCTGGACGGCTGGTGTCGTTTGACATCTAATGCAACCAATAAATGCTCCAAAGGGGAAACGTATGGCTATCCTTTAATCTCACGTACGTTCTATTATTGGAGGAGGTACTCTTGATTTGATGGCAACAACAATAATACAAAAACAGTTACTCCCTCATTGGATTCATTATATTACTAACAATGATGTCTGTGCCTTCCTTCCAGATTCAATCTGTCCTCAACACAGATAAGCATATGGGATCAATCTGATTTCTGGTTTCGGTAATAATTATGCACGAATATGGTTCTGGCCAGGTGGTGGACGACATTATTGGTCCTTTCTGGTTTCATATATTCTGAAAGTCCAGTTACATATATGTTTTGATTCTTTAAATTGTCGGATCATATTATTATATTATACAATACATCTCTCAGTCACATCTTGGTCTCATTTATTGGCTGATATTTTGTTTATATTAGGATGGAGTGTGTTAAATCATTGGGAGCTAGCTGCAAGCAACTTGCTGGATTATTTGGTTGAGATTGAAATCTACATGTACGTGCATTGCCAACTTGTGAGTTTGCATTTTTGATGGGGAAATATTGGAGACCACAAATATTTTATACAAATTAGATTGCCTCACATTTCATTCAAGACAAGATTGGTAATTAAATGTGAGTGATACGATCATACGATTGATCTATTCGGAGACTTTGGAAACCACATACACCCAAATAATGCTTACGCGTATGTCGTTTTCAATTTTAATGTTTGCGATCTCTCTCTTTTTTTTTGTTAAGCCCATAATGGTCTCACATATCTCATTCACTGCTCACATGCATTAAAATCAACACACACGCACACACACAAACACGACGTTCTCTAAGATTACGAACATGCCATGCAAAAAGTTTCAGATTTATTTTTGAGAAAATTATTCACAAGTCTCTCTTTAAAAATTTCAAGCACTTGATATGTTTGTGTATATATATGAAGTGCTGTTATTACGAAAGATTCCATACACAAAATATTAACATGCTCAAAAAGTACACGTCATGAATGAAACAATTTTTAAAATAGGTATTTAGGGACAATATTCAGTTTTATCTTTCATATAAAGTGCTTATTTAGGAACTTCGTTCCCCCAACAATGCACGTAAACCGACATAAAACTATCTCAAAATCCGTAAAAATAATTTCAAAATTCATAAAAATCATCTTAAAATCCGTAAACTTATTTTTTTAACGGAACTCCCAAACACATACAAAGTTAGTTTTTCGGAACGATCTCTGCATTATTAAGGGCCGCAAGCCCAATATAAAGTGTAGAAAGAAAAACGTCCAACCCAAAGGACTAGGCCCAATTTCAGCCATTACACATCTTCGGTCATAAATAAGTGCGGATCACTACCAACGAGGGTTGCAAAGGGTTTGTGTGGAAGCTATTTTCAAAATAGTTTTTACAGATTTTGAGGTAAAATTTAGATTTTGGAGAATAGATTTTGGAAAAATAGCCTTTACAGATTCCGAGGCAAAACATAGGTTTTGAAAAGTGATTTATATTTGGGAAGTTATTAGCTTTTACAGATTCTGAGGCAAAAAAGTGGTTAGGAAAGAAGAAAGATAAAGGATGAAAAGTAGGAAAGAGGAAAGAGAAGTAAGAAAAAGTAGGAAAGAGGAAAGAGAAAGAAATAAAAAGTATGAAAGAGGAAAGAGAAAGAAGGAAAAAAATATGAAAGACAAAATAGGAAAAATTTTTGTACTTGGATCGCCCGAAGGGGAGACTCCCCGAAAGAAAAAGTTTGAAACCTAGGTTTCAAATTGAGTTTTTGTAACCAGAATAGCTTTTTAGAAAAATTTTTGTACTTGGATAAAACCTAGGTTTTAGGTTAAAACCTCTGGGAATAGGTTGCAAACAAGCCCTAAATGGGAAGAAGGTCGCTCGTGCTTCTCAAACTGAGATTTGAACCCACAAGATGTGAGTAGTTAAACCGGGCTGGGTTTTGACTTTTGCAAGCTCTTCAGCTTCGTCTCGCTACTGTTTGACTTGGAAGATGCGTTCTCCATGCCAGCTCCGATAGAGAATCACAGAGCAGGGGATTTTCTTTCCATTGTGTCCCTGCTTTCGTTTTCTCCTTTTATATCTATAACAACTCAATGTCTCAATTACTTGAAATTTAAACAAAAATTGGATAACTAAAAGAATCAGTTAACCTTGACAATACAAGGTCTGCAACCTTTGTTTCACAGTAAATAGAATTTCGATTGTACAAAGGCATGTACTGTTGTGACTCACTGAAATACCATTCATTTTATTCATTCTTCTCCTTCTTCCCTATTCCTTGGGACAGCCCCAAAATGCTTAACCAATATGTCAGCCACAAGAGGCACCAAGTCCTTACAAGGGACGCCCTTCTTATAAACTTCTCCTAAATGTGAGTCACTCCCAATTCTGCCTCCCAAGAAGACATCCACACCTTCACAAGCCTTACCATTCTCATCCCTTGCCATGCATCCCATGAAGCCTATATCAGCCACCTGAACCTGCCCACAAGTGTTAGGGCACCCCGTCCAATGCATTCTCACCGGTCTCGTCACGGCCACCTGCCTTTCAACTTCT